>NNCF01125988.1:269442-318552 GCA_002313205.1 Laupala kohalensis | reverse complement strand
CAGAATTTTAAAAATTCGATTATCTTTCCCAAATCCCTTTATCACTTGAACCTGAATTCGACGTTTCTTTCTCTGCAGGTCCCCCAGTTGATGTAACTGCAGTGGCAGGGTCGGAAGCTCTCCTACCATGTGACGTTACGCCACCCCTGCCAGGCGACAGCGTCATCTTAGTCATCTGGTTTCGCAATCAAATGAAACCCATCTATAGGTGAGTATTTCACAGTTACACTTACGCCTTTTTTAGTCTTTAACTATCAGAAAGAATGTTGTTGTTCTGCGTGGTCTCCTTCCAGAATTTGCTCTATTTTATATTATGGTCATTAAAAAATATTTATTCATCAGTTACATAATTTTAGATTTTAATGCTCACGTTTATTTCTTGTCTACTAATAAAATGAATTATAAACATTTACTTTGCAACATTTAATAACGTCCTGGATTAATTATTGTCTATTAAAATGTTCTCAATATTTCTTCAAAAAATTATTTTGAAATACCTCTTCTTCAATTATATCCCTTCCTTCCATATAAAGTTCAAATGTTTTAAATAAAAATTATACTGTATTATATGAACAATTGTGACTAGTTCAATTGAATAGACAATGTTCTACTAAAGATACGTGATTTCAAATCTCAACAACGCTACCAACCGTGAGTACATACAGAGAATCAGGAGTACAGAGAAAAATGTTAATTTTAAATTTCATAAATATTGACCTTTCATTTTAAATTTTGGTGAAAAAATATACCTTTTTTTGTAAACTATTTAAAGATTACGAAGAACAGTTTCAGGAATATAGTTTTAAACCTTCTTTCATTTGAATCACATTTTAAAAATATAACAAGGATTGTACCCCCACAACTTTCTTCGAAATATTTAAGAATACAAAATTTACGACGAAGAAAAATAATATAGTGCTTCATTAGCAAAAGTTCCGACGTTAGTTAACACAGAGTGACAATTACTTCCCTCGGCTGTCTCAGGATTACTCTTCCAGCAGAAAGCTTGGAAAACGCATTAATTGTTCATCTCCGAAAACGGAGTATGCACGCGGATTTTATAAACCCCTTCATTTTATTTCCTATTCTTCATAACTTTCCGTTTGCATTTTAGTACTCTCACAGATTTGTATCCTTTTTCCATACATTTCAACACGAAGATATTTGAAAAATAGTCTAAAAAGTTCTCTTACGTGTACATACATCTCGAAATAAAAATGGTTTTATATAATTTCTTTTTCATTCATTTTTTCCCCAGTTCCTCGACCATCAGGTCACTTCCTGGGTTACTTTTCTCAATTTTATTTCTCTTCTGTCTTCCTTTCTTTATATTATTTGTTTTATATAAAGTAGGCTAAACATTTCGAGCAGTTTATGTTTTATTAAATATTAGAGCAATCAACAATTGCTGAAATCTTGTAGATAAAAAGGTAGCCAACGATGTAAACGCTGATTTTAGAACTGAAGTAAATCAATAATTAGACAGGACCAGTCACTTCGCTGTCAACATTATCATACAAAAGAAAAAATTAATCACGTGAAGTGACTTTCTGTCCTTGTCTACATCAAGTCAGAAAAATAACTTTTTAGAAATTGGAAGGTCTCAGGAAAATATTTGGTCCAGTTTTTCGTGAAGAAATTTGGTTAAAAAGGCCATCAACTCAGATCTAAAAACACACAGAAACAATAACAATGCCGTTAGAAAAAGAAGAATGAAATTTTACGGACATATCCGCAGGATGGAAAAGAGTTGGATCACAAGGCAAATCTTCGAGATATCGAATGCTAGTAAAAACAAGACAAAAATGGATCAGCGAAACAGAAGACATTAAAGAAGTGGGAATTACAGATGATAACATAAACAATCGAGAGCAGTTCAGGATCATAAAAAAACACACAGTTAAACATGACCACACAAAAGAGAACATGAAATACATGGTCAGAAGAGCGCAAGAGAAAACACAGCGAACTTATGAAGAGAATTTGGGAAGAAAACATCATGACTACTCAAATTCAAACGCTCTTAAAAAAGAGAGGTGAGCAGAAATTCGTGTTTTCATTATTATTTTTGACCTTCTTCCTGAGTGTTGGTGGTATACAACGTCTTCTTCAGGGCATCACTATAAAAATACATACAATGAATACATAAAAGAAACAACAACACAATTACAACGGAACAAAATCCACTCACTTCTCTTACACTACCATCGTGCTCATCCTCACTTCTCCCTATTACTGAACACATTGCTAAATTCTCCAACCTGCCTGCAGTATTTACACGTTGTGGCGTCACTATCGTGTCACAAACTGAGTGCCAAAGCCTACTACATTCCGTATCACACAATACAAACAATTATCATAAAATACATTATTAAAATATTTTTACAAAACCTATTACACTTCTTAAAAAACAAAATATCATAAAATATGTTATTTAAAAAATACAAGAATTAGATATACTACCTAAATATCAACACAATATCAAGAAAAATACGCAATATTACAAAACAGTTTTATCAAATACATCATTAAGAATTACAAAATTACTTAATTAACATAATTAGTTTGAGCACACGTAGAATTACTTAATTAACACAATCAGTTTGAACACGCATAGAAATACCATACAGATTCTAAAATACCTATGTAACAAATAAATTTGTTTTGTTTTCGGTGTTAATGTGGTTTTGTAAGTTTTACTATACATATTATCATATACATTAAGGTAACCTGCTATATCAGTTCTATGATTAAGAGCATTGTTTTTTGTTGTTGTTTTTTGTACAGCATCTACAACTATTAAAGTTTCCTTTCATCTCGGCCTGTTTTAACGATAATAAAATTATCTACGTCAATACTGTGTTTTTCAGTGTAGGCATGTGTGGCTAATGCTGTGTTCTTTTTGATAGATTTTATCGAGTGTATATGTTAGTACATCCTGGCTTTGTAGTATTGGGTGGAACATCCTATTTAAGTGATACGGCAGTCTAAACATTGAGTTTTATAAATAAAATTCGATATAAATTCATCACGTATCGTGTCCTTGAGATAAGTAAATAAATTACCTACTTTCTTCCTATCATAAAACGAGCATTTCAGTTGAGATTTTTGTCTAAAGATTTTGTTTAATCTTTCACTTAGATTTTTGATATATCAAGTTTAACGTATTTGACTTTAACATTGTCTAGCGTTTAACTGATAACGTTGTCTAGCGTTTAACAGTTGGTTAGAAAAAAAATTGATCATTCTTCCTGACGAGCAAGGTTTTTGGTACCAATTGGTAATGTTTATGTTGGAAGCGGAAGATTTTTTATTGACTCCAGAATAGAATCTCCTCCTCTCAAAATAAATAATTTCACGCAGGTTTGTTAAGGAACAAGATTTTTATTGCGTGAATAAGCAAACCTGTTTTAGAGCAAAAACAAAAGCGTGACACCAAGCCACAGACGGTGAATTGGAAGTTCTGCGCGAATTGGTTTCTCACGTATATAACAAGCGTTGTTGCGGCGTCGGTGGCAGGAGTCCACGGAACCCAGTGTTCTTCTGCGTGGCGGCACCACTAGCCGAAAGCGTTGTCGTAGTGTCTCTTGTATCGGCCTTCGAAGTTGAAACCGCCGAGTTCGGAGGACAGGATTTCCCCAGCGTCGGGCGTGGTAAGAGTTTGGCTTCGAAGATCTGCTCGTAGAAATATTGTCAGGATAGACTTGCTTCAGAAATGTTGCAATATCGCCAGGATAGAATTTCTTCGGGATTCAGCTTAGGCAAAGTTTCGCCTTGACTATTTTCTGAGCTTGTATAATATCGTCAGGATAGAATTCAGAATTCGAATATGCCAGCACCAGTTTTGAAGTAGAGTTCCTTCAAAGGTTAGGTATATTGCCGGGAACCATTCGGGAGCGATGCGTTCACTTCGAGATCTGACGAGGTAATAACTGTTTGAGGAGGTCGTGTAATGAGCGACCTGTCATCAGCTAGTTCATCGGTTGGAATGATCAGTAATCAAAATGTTGGTTGCTACGTGCAGGGGCGTAACAGTACGTTGATATTCGTTTTTTATGAATAAACGAACGTTTATTTATAAGTGTACGCGGCACGCGTGGGCGTCAAAGAGTTTCTCGTCGTAATGTTAGGACTTGGGGTTCTTTGACGTTGTCAGTAGGCGTCGGCGTCACGGGGGAGATTCATTGGCACGTATGTATGATACGTGTTTGGTGTGTAATATGTAGTAATATGTGTCCCTACAATTCGTTCATTTTGTAACCTATGTACATCAAATCAAAGAATGGTAATTTGCAATTAGCTTCTTTTTCTACCGTGAATTTTAATCTATCATGGTATGAATTAAATATTTCTAGCGTACATTCCACTTTGTCTTTGGGGTGAATCAAGAATAGATCATCAATGTATATTTTAATAAGCTTGATGTCCTGAATCTTTTCCATCGATTCAAGAAAACGTTAATGAAATATACATTGATTATAAGTAAGATATTATTTAATGCTTATAACTGGACATTGGAGTTTCGTAAACAACCCTATTGAACACCTCACAAGTGTTACTTTTTACTGGAACTTAAATAACCTAAACTTTCCGCGCATCCCCTCAAGACTTGACTTCTACCTCACACATTCTGTAGCATCACAAACGCAATAACTAACGGCCATTCACGACCCTTTCTCTTTAAAAAAAATCCCTAGAACTCTCCCGTTGTGTGTAGAACCCACGTTGCAACCTCCTCCACCTCCGCCTCTTTCGTCCCAAGCGGTGACCTTTGAAGCCGGCACAGCACGAGGGATGGGAGTTGTTGACTTTCTGTCCAGTGTGCAATGTGTCATTGTCTGAAAATTAGATCAAATACTGCTGGTGCAAGAAATATTAAAAATGAATAGTATTAATTCTTTTTTATTTATCTTTTAAATCGATGCACACGTTTCCCACGGTGTGTCCAACACAATCTCTTAAAACTGTTCCCATAAATCCGTACCTCATTTTACAAACCCAATTAAGACTAAGCTGACATTGTGTTTTTGAAGAGCAGTCACAGCAACATCACTAAGTTAATGAATTGCTACAGAAAGGTATAAAATACATCTCTATTGGCCTACCCATGCTCTTCCATTTTTTATTCGTTGTGAAATAAAACCAGATGATAATATATCACACGTTGATCGTGTTGGAGAGATATACTTAAAGACATGTTTCCCTAATGAAGATAAATTACGAGAAGGGCGGGAAAAATAAATTTATTGGGGAGTAAATAAAGCCAATTAAGTAAGCCAACAAAAAAGGTAATTTATTATCAAGGAGAGCAAAAAAAGTCAAGCGTATCTAGAATTTTTAAATGACAATTTATCCTATAAACGACTTATTTTTTTACTTTATTGTATTTCCGAACCATGGATGATACCAATCACGACATTACTGTTAATCCAGTGAATTAGCTTACTTTGAAAATGCAAGACGTATAGACAAGACACATCAATCATTTTTAGAACATCAAATACATGAAAATTTTTGTTTACTTCTTAGAAGCATTACAGTTCAGGTAGATTGTAAGATATTCTAAATAAATTATACCCGCAGATATTTAGATTCATAGTGTTTTAAGCTTACTATTTGTTTCGTATAAGAAATTAATAATACAGTAAATTTAAATCCCCTGTATCCCCATTTTTTGTGTTAATGATATTTGAACTTTGTGTTAATGAGATTTAATGAAATGTACTTATTAAGATTTATTCTTTTGGGAAGTGTGTGTTTTCTAGCCGTTGCATACTGTTGGAAATGAATAATACATCAATCGTAGCAAATACATCGAACATTCCAGTTCTGTCTAATAGAAAAACATCGTTCATTTGCCACCGTTATTTTCAATTTATATTTTGTATTTTTATGTTCATTTTGTACACATAGTTGTAGACTCGACACAAAAGTAACAGAGCATTTTAAAATAATTTGTAGAAAGTCAAATAAATGCATAGCTTATGTTCCAACTATTGTCAATATACACGGGATGTTTTAACCGATTCTGTCGATATTTACTTTGTATGTGCCACTCTTACCAACCTGAGGCATGTTTTCTGAAAAATTGTTTTGCCTTCTTTTTCTATCGACGGATAGGCTTTTTCGATTGAGTAGAAATATTTGAGGGTGTAGAGATAAAAATTGAAGATTAAATAGCTTCATCAACACTAAACGAATGCATTCAAATATATGACTATTTGAAGTGTCATGGCGATGAGTTATGACCATTTTGTTATCATTAAAAAATTTAATTTAAGAACGAAGATTTTAATTTTTTGTAGCTTCTTGGTTTTACTACTGCAATCAAAAAATCTTAAATTTTCAACATAGATTTTAAAAAATTGCTACTGAAACGTAAATTTAATACACGTAGAAAATTTTTATAGGTTTTTGAGGTTATATAAAAAAACAAAAATCTACCATCAAGTTTTCAAAATTCCTTTCTACATTTCTAACCAATCGATGTTTGAGAAAGTGGACAGACATCGGTAGTTAAACAACAAGGTATAACCTTTCTGCTATTTGTCCGCCTTGAGTGATTCAACATTTCCTCTTTAAGATTTCACAGTGCTTCTACACACAGGGAAAAGTCTCGAAGGAGTCATTCGGGCGACGTTTCTCTCTCCGCTCGTCTTCCCATTTCATTCGAGGAAATCGCTTCCTGATGTTTTCATTTCCAGCCGAATTCACACAACTGCTCTCACCGCTCGCAACAGGCATTTCTTATCTTGTTCTGCTCCGCCATGTTTCACGCCAGAGTAAGAACTCTTATCCATAAACGCAATGGCTTCTACAGAAATACGGAATTCGAAATGTCGTTGGTTTAAAAATGCTTTTCCATCACGAGTGCCACTTCGTGGAAATAAAATATTTCCACAAAATAATTCCGAATATGAAAAGTACTTCTGTAAAATTGTAATTAATTTCAGTCTTACGTTATTTGTTTTAATACTTTCAAAGATAAAAATAATATTTCGTGTTATTTGTACTCATACATACTCAGTTTTCTCAGTGGAACTAGTAAATGAACTTTAGAGAAATAAAATATTTATCAGGACTCTAAATAGTCTACCTTACTTCTATGTAATTCCGTGAGAACAGAACCTACTTGTTACGTTCTTTGGAACGAAAAATTTCCAGGAAAGCAAGCTAAAGGTGGTTACTCATAATCATGTGCTGGATTTGGTCGGCATCCACCAGTTGCTGAAGGTTTTGCTGAAGAGTAAGTTACTATTTTCGCTTACTTTATCTCGAACAGGAATGTTTCTGCTTGATTCTTTAACAATAGTTTGTTCAACAATAGTTGGTTCAACAATAGTTGGTTCAACATTAGTTGAAAATAGTTAAATTACTGTCAAGTAACCGAACAGAGATGGTACCTTCTCCAGAAATTGATATTTATAGTAATCTCTTAAGCTCTTCGCTACTTCATCATGGCTACGAGTTCCTACGCGCAGTTGAAAGTTGAGACGTGACATAAAAGAACTGAAAAAATAATTCATAAAAAATGTACAATGCTACTAGTGTTCGGCATGATTTAAAATTTCCAAAACCAGTTCTCCAATATGTTTTTATCTCTCAGAAACTTCATCTCCAAAGAAATGCTGTTCGTGAGAAAAACAATATTGGAGCAGCAACACTATCAATTGGATTACAAGAAAATAATGGGATAATTTATAACCAAGAAACCAATAATGTTTCTGTTCCGGAATATCGATAGAATAATACTCGTATTTTCACTAGAATTTCGGATGAACAAGCGACCATCTTTTGTAGGTTGAGACCGTGGTATTGGTTCGTAGAAAAATGACTTCCTTCTGAACTTTTTTGATATATAAGATATTTTGAAATTACCGAATATTTGATTGCGAAGCAAGGAATGGTCATTCCTCAAAACCAGTGGAGCAGATTTAGAACTTATGAAGAATGGTGGGAAAAAATTAGAGAACCAGTTTACGAGGAATGTGTTTTTCCTTCACAGTACTTTGACTTTTAATTGAATGTTATCATTCTCAGCGCATGATACTTTAACGTTACTACAACCTTTGCAGGGAATAGTTTTGCAGAATGCTGTCTATTGAACGATATTCTTTTCTTCTCTGCAATCATTCAAAATCATTCAATTTAGAGAAAGTTCATTTCCTGGGCTTTTTATTTCTCTCTTCAGCATTCTTTTTTCAAATTCATAGTAAATTCTGGGCAGATAACCTAATTGTATTATATTGAAATTGGACGTAATAGTACTGTTATCTATGCCACTATTACTTAGTTTTTTGACTTGAGATGAAATTTCACGTACATAAACTTTTTGCATCAATCAGTCGTTCTTTGCTTTGTCAATCAATGGGGATCTCATATGTTTGGTTGTCATATTGAAAAGCAGAGTAAAAATTAGATAAAGAGTTTAAGAAGTACTTATTACTTAAGTTTGTGCCATAAATGACAACACTGAGAAGTCAAAGGTTATCTTGACAAATAGAAAACACAGGAAATTGATGTGCACGAAAAACAATACGGCATTATGAAATCAAAAATGTTTCTTAAGATCATATTCTTGTTCCTTAATCCTAAATCCCTTAAATGCGCATACAAGTTTTTTATGCATAGGTATGAGTAGTATAACTATTCGTATACCAGTTTTTAATGAGACTTCAGAGAGTCATTGATGAATTTTGATAACAGTACTTTCCTCATTACTCGTGAAGATGTAATTAGTAATATCCACGGAAATAACTTTAAAAATTAATCGAAATAATTTTGTCCATAAATTATGGTCCATAAATTTGGGTAGAATAATAGAAAAGACTTAATTTCACAATAGAAATTGAAAGGCCATGAACCAAAAACTACCCCTACCAAGCTTTTCTCGTGGAGTATCCTTCTCTTTATACTATGACACTTCATTCCATCGAGCTATTCTCCGAGCCTTTGTGTGGTTCAGTCTCCTGTATATGGGCTGAGAAACTCCCAAAATTAACGGGAGCAGGGGTACCAATTTTACGCAAAACCGAACATCGATTGAGAATCGCGTACCTATCTCTATGCTATGAGTGCATGAACAGTGAATTAGGAGGGAAAATTGAATAACAGGGATGGTAAATATGTACAACTTTTGATTATACATTTTAGAAGATCAAATTATTTCCCTTATTAGTACAAGAAAATAGATATTTTTGACTTATCAGTACACCGTTTTAAAAATATAATCCATTATAACTCATATTTTTCATGCTCACTGGGGTACTACGTAAATCTCATGCCATGTAATATTAGATTATTATTTAGTGTTTACCCTTGTCACTCCATACATTACCACCGTTGGAATCGCAATGACGATTCATATTCTTTCTCAGTTATCTTAAACTACTAAAGTATATTGACAGGACATTTTTGCTTGGTCCTGTCTTTTAAATCAGCGTCGATCCTCACAGCAGTTATGAGTAACTTTAATTATTTATGGCCATATTTTTAATTTTTATCAACAGATTTAACGAAAGAAGATTNTTTTGCTTGGTCCTGTCTTTTAAATCAGCGTCGATCCTCACAGCAGTTATGAGTAACTTTAATTATTTATGGCCATATTTTTAATTTTATCAACAGATTTAACGAAAGAAGATCCCTGTGTTAGTACAAAAAAATTTGGAGTTTGCTGACAACATCAATTGGACATAACGTGACGTATAGATACTCTTTTGGCAGCTCCATATTCATGGTTTGTTTTGATTTTCTTCTTCACCTGAGCAGACATCATTACCACGCCAAACATTTTCCCATCCACGTTGTCAACTGCTAATTTCAGAAATACTGGAATATTACTACCACAACCAACTCAACTTTCATCAACAACTAATTCAACAATATGCAAAGAGTCCAACTTTCTTGTACGGGGGTGCCAACTGTGGCCCAACCAATACCAACCACACACCCCTTATAACACCATGCTCCGACTTGGCCATGCATAATAGAAACGAGCAGTAAAGGAGCGACATTCTCCGTCTTTTACGATGAACTCCATAAAAAGAACTCTTATGTTTGGAGGGTTATAAAATGTGTCAGAGGCGTAGGAAGGGGCTTTCGCGTGTCTCCACCCATTGAATCCACAACAACGAGGGAGAAGGGGGAGTGTTGAGAACTCCCGCTGTCAGCGGCGCGGAGTCGAAGGAAGAAGATGAATGCTTCAGTGAACGACTGAGGAAGCTCCCTACGTACCGACATGACATTATGATATGAAATTACTCGAAATATATTTTACAACATAGGAATTTATTACAGAACTATCAGCACCACTGCTCAAAATAATTTGCTTAAGCGCAGCCTTCTTAACACTTTGTTTTCAAAATTATTCAAAAACGTGGCTATAACCATTAGGGTTTTTATAGAAATAAACCAAACAAATGATAACTAAATAAAAAACAATATCAAAATTAACAGATAATTAGATCAAAATTATTTGACACAGAAATTATTTAAAAAGAAATACATGTACGATTAGAATGCTTTTAATAAATGACAGGGTTTTTTTAATTACTTAATTTTGTTGTATTTTTAAAATACCTTTTTAATAATAATAATTTTATTTTAATTTTCTTTAAATATTTCAAAGTTTGTTCTTTTTTCTTCCCTTTTATTCGTACAATCGCACGTTAGAAACCTATGTAATATTTTGGAACCGCATTTTTGCGCACTTAAACTTGGCTGAATCATAAATTAACTGAAACGAATTGTTCGTGAAAAACAAAAATTGTTTTAAAATAAACGTTACATACGAAGGGTACTAGGAAAGTTTTGCAATATGATGTAACAATGAACCGCAGGTGGCTGCATGCTGCTGCGTGCTGAGATATGTTTATACTCGCACAGTAGCCGTAGCGCCCTGACTATGCGCTCAGTTGTTCATTAGCAGTGATAGTTTTAAGTGCTTGCTATGGCATCGTGGTCACGAAGAGAGATACGGGCAGTTTTGAGGCATAACTTCGAGTGTGGTTTAAACGTAGACCAGTGCTTAGAAGAAACGACGGTCGCACTAGGTGATGTTTGTCCACATAGTACAACTATATTCAGGTGGTACAGAGAATTCCAAAGGGGAAATTTCTCTCTGAAAGACGCTAAAAGGACGGGAAGACCACGAATGTCAGTTACGGAAGAAAACATTACTGCTGTGAGGAAAATGCTTGACAAAGATAGGCGAGTGACCTATCAGCAGATAGAGGATACCTTAGACCTAAATTCACCAGCAATTCATTTGATTCTGCATGAGCGTTTAGACGTGAAGAAACTTTGTTGTCTGTGGGTGCCGCATAGACTGACTGATGTGGCGATGTGTGACTTGATGCCGGGAGATGCTTAATAAGGGAGATGTTTAATAAGGGACAATCACGATATGTAAACAGCATCGTGACAGGTGACGAGACGTGGCTGTACTATTATGATGTGCCGACCAAGACTCAAAACAATGTTTGGGTCTTTGAAGATGAGGACACACCTGTAGCTGTCAGAAAATCCCGATCTGTAAAGAAGAAAATGATAGCTGTATTTTTCAAATCGAGTGGAATTGTGGAGTGTGTTGTTTTGGACACGCAGAAGACAGTCACAGCTAAGTGGTACACCGAATAGTGCCTACCTAAAGTCATTGAATCTCTCAAGAACCTGCGGCCAAAGTCAAGAATGGACACCTGGTTCCTCCATCATGACAACGCTCCAGCTCTCCGAGCCAAAGCCTGCACAGACTATTGGATAACTACAGGACTGAAACTTCTTGAGCACCCTCCTTACAATCCAGACCTTACACTGTTCCTTGCGACATTGCACTGTTCCCGCATGTGAAAATGAAGCTGAAAGAGATGCGGTTTTCAAGTGATGAGGACGTTGTAAGAGCTTGGGACAACGAGTGTGCCTTACTCCCTAGCGAAACTTGGCAGAGCTGGCTTAAGGATTGGTTTCAGATGATGGAGAAGTGCATTGAATGTGGCGGAAATTTCTTGCAACACTTTCCTAGTACCATTTGTATAAATTGGATTAACATGTCTGTCATCAGTAATGAATTACAACCGTCGCATCCACAATAATTTGTTAAGCGTAACGTGTTATTTAAAGATACACATAAATTTCAGGAGTCTAGGCTCAACTGGGGTAGTTGGACATTACGAATAACTGCATTTAATTTCGGGTACAACAAACTTTATATAGAAGAATGAAGCGGAATTAAGATAATTGTTATAGCTACAGAAGAAAAAAAACAGAAATTTATCATAGACAATAAATCATTCCGTTCCCCTCTTGTACCAGCGCTAGGTGAAATCTCAACACAGTACTTTGTTAAATTTTCTGGTCTCCTCCATACTTAGATTCCTTGTCTAAGATTCACCAGTGTCCATTTTTTAAAATTTTCCCTTTTTTAAGTATCTTTTTAATTTTTTATTCTTTGTATGTCCTTTTTTTCTCGAGAATTTACCGATACAACATTCTCCTTTTCACACCGTTTCACATACAGGTTTCATGAGAACACACCGACTGAAGTTCTCTGTTTGGTTTAAGTAATTGGTCTGATTATCCTTCAATTTGAGTAATTATTGGGGTTCATAGTATCACATTTCCAACGTAGAACTGGAACGACGTGAGTATATACGAGAAGGAGATGAGGGAGCACTCTTAAAGTTGCGATATTCCTGGTCTCCTTCTCCGCAAGGGACTCGTGACTTGAACGCGTGAATTTAACTCCCCCGAAAAAGGAGCATTTCGCTACTTCTGAATAATGCAATAGAAACGGGCGCCGTATCCCAAGGAACTCCCATTATGAATATCTGCGATTCTTGCAAGCACGCTTCCTGATTTTGTCAGACATTCTGAGTATTACTCGACATTGTGTAAACCTGTGTTGTTTTATGACGAAAAGGAAAAATGTAATACACTTTCAAAAGTTTTAATTGAAATATGAGTCTTCTTTCTATTGTTAATTTTTATTATTTTTAAGGAGATAGCAATAAAAATATTGAAGTTTAAAAGTACATCTAATCAAATGTTCTATGAATCTTCCCGACGTTTAAAAATATTTTGAACTTTCAGTCGCTTTGAAGGACGATTGTCGAAAAAAGAACTACCGATAAATTGACAATGCACTTAGATTCTGGAACAGGAATTTAATTTTGAATACAAGATTTTTAATAGAATTAGAGTAAAGTAAGAAAACGTTTGCAGATAAAAACAATTATTGTACTTCAAGAATCAAAGAAATTAACGAAGTTAAATATCCTAAACTATGTTATAACAAACAAGCTTTGACATTAATAATAGAGGGAGATGGTAATCCGCTAAATATTGCATCTCTTATCTGTTTATAAAACACGCGAACACATCACAGCTGTGCACACAATTAAACCAAAACCGTAACTAGCAATCGAGCGAAAAATTTATAACGATGCCATATAAGAGACAGAGATTCTGCTCCCTTCGTATGTAATGGTCATATTTAGTCCATCTGTTACAATGTTTTCGTAAGAATATTTTGCCTTACAGAAACTGGTGGAAATGAAAACTAATTTTAAAATGTTTCATTATTCATAAAATGTCCCTGTAATTATGTGTAAGATGGATATCTTGTTTCAAAAGATTTATTTCCTCTGTAAGGCATAATTTGCATTTATATATGAGGAATTAACAATAAAGTATCATTTAAATGCTAGGGGGTATATTTCGCGGATGTCACATTCACAAAGGGCAAGAAATATTCCTAAGAATTTGCGAAATTTTCCAGTTTTATGTAAAAGGTATCGTTTTACCGTAAAACAATGAATTGCGGCTTTTAAGACGATGTGAGCTCGTTTTGCATGGTTGCCACTTTAATGAAATAACTATAAAAGAGCTTTCAGTATAGAGAAGTTGTATCTTGAGATTGTTGAAATTCGGAGTTGCTTAATATTTCAGATTAAAAATATAAAACACAACAGGAAAACAAACTTCGTCTCTCTGAATCCTCATTTTTGGGCTTACATATTTCAGAAAAGCGTATATACGATGTGACGTAAAATACGGGTCTCTCTCAAATATCTAAAATCCATTCTCTCTAGATTTATGCACACACTCTGTTTTTATCAATTGTATATTTTTTCAAGGTAAGTGGCCCCAATAACTTCTTGCGCCTCCCAGAGTGCTTCTCTTGTTTCTCTATCGTGCCGCCTGAGAGCATTGGAGTAGGTTAGACACATTCATAGATACACGAGAATGTTAAGTGAGCGTAAAATCACGTTAGTCGTTGCTGTCGATTGTAGTCACCCAAAAGAACTATAACATTTTAGTTGAAATTGAAAGTAACCCTTAGAATGAAACTGTGATTCTCGTTATGGTAATTCTTGTGACGCACCTCGATTGTAGTCTGGACCGTCAGCGTATTGCGCAGACTAGTGTAGACTAGGTAACGGGAGCGCTGAGTGGACAGAGCGAATTGCGAATATTAACTTCCAAGAAACAAGGTTTGGTGCCCAGTCTCAAGTCACGCGACGTCGAGAGTACTGTGACCAATATCAGTATTGCTTTGGTACTGATCATTCGTAAGATAATAAGTGTGATAAAGATAATTCGTGTTTACACAAGGTGTTTCACTTTACTCATAAATATTTCTTTATTCTTTAACTATAGACGCATTATTCACACAGATAGTTTGTGTTATATTCTATGAAAAAGTGAAAGAGTCAAGCTCGTTGCGCGAGTGATGCTATATTACCATAGTTATTTACGTTGTAAAAAATTAATACCATTATGACTCTTCATTAGACGCCGAAATGACCGTTCTATATTCGGTTTCATCAACCGTTGCACCTTTGAGGAAGATTAGCGCAAAAAGCCTCAGGGAACGTGGATTCACTCTAGCGAGGTTGGCGTTATGGCGAAGTGATGCACCGCAATTTCACACTGTATAAGCGCTTAATCAAATCCGCGCACGTTCCGTATCGTTACGCGGCGCGAATGTGTTTTATTGCCGGCCATGACGTCACATCGGGGCTCGTTGCAGAGTACTTCACTCCCGGTGCGAATACATTTCCCGCGGAGAATGAGTGAGGAGGGAAAAACATGGAATGTAAATCACAAAGAGAAAGTTGGAAGTAGAAAAGGAAAGTGATATTTTCACTGAAGAAAAGTGAGAATTTTAGGAGCAACGCATTTGCATATGTTTTAATTCAGTAACATATTTCATGTGATGGAATGCGAGAAGATGTGTCTTTGTGCGATGTACTTGAATGGTAAGGTTTAGGAATATTTTTATGAACCTTATTTGCAATTAATTGTTTTGCGTAATTCATGCATCCCTCGTTTTATATAAATTTTACCAGATACTTATCTATGTATGTTGTTGAGCGATGTCAAAGAGACATGCTGATTTCACGTTATTTAGACTATTATCATTAATGTTATCTGAACAAAGAGTGAAAGTAGGCAATAAAAAACCGTAGGAAACGTTTCGGTCATGAATATGTCATACATACTATTCAAACTGTTGGAAGACAGAATGAAACCACGATTTCTCAGATATACGACACGAAAGAGAAATCTTTTAAAATACAATGAGATGCAAACGTCGTCACACGTAACATGAATGAATAACAATGTAAAAAATTGAGATATGTGAAAAAGGATTTGTTTCAATTGCCCTTTATTTTGTGTATACAGTGTTACATTTTCAGACATTTACTGTCATATTTCTAGTATGTGATACGAAATCAGTAAAACTTCAATTACTCAGATGTGAATAAAGAATTTTCCAGTTACCAATATACCAATAATATATCTCCATAGATGTTAAAATCAAAAGGCTAAAATACTAATAATTTTGTTAACACTTACTGGTAAATTAACTTTGTCATCAAACTTTATACAAATAAATTTTAGATATTTCATCTAATTTATGGTAAAACAAATGTCGAAGATTAATCATGTTACGTCGAATGAAAATGGTAGACGGGACCGGGATTCGATTAATCTGTTACCTGGCGGTGAGGTTCACCGCAATCTAAGAGATTTCTAAATGTCGAAGAGTTATGTCAGGAACATAGGAAAACTTACTTATCCACGCGATGCTTTGAATACCACTGTAACAGCTTGTCATATTGCGAGAGAAAATTCTCTTACTACAGTCTATTGCTCACAAGGGTCACAGCACTTCTTTCCCGCATACGCTGTGCCATCCAATCGTATTCGCTGCCCGTACTGTAGTGGTAACGCGTATTTCTCTATCCTTCTCTCCCTTCTCCTCCCTCTCTCACTCTTCCCTTCCTCCTCCCTCTCTCACTCTTCCACTCCCCCCTCCTTTTCAAATTCTCACTCTCCCTCCTCACCATCTCATCCCCCCTCTCCCTTTTCTTATTCCCTATCTCTGTCACCTCCTCACTACCCCCTCACTATCCCCTCACTCACCCCCTCTGTCCCACACAACCTTACTCACTTTCTCTCTGTTGCGCCAGAATATTGTTGTATAGTGAAGCTAGTGAACTATGTATGAAAAATTCCCAGATTAAGATAAGTCTAGTATGTGAAGTTCATTATTCACCATCCATTGAAAAAGACTTGTTGATGTATGTATTCATTCGTTCATTGCGTTCAATTTAGACGCAGAAATGCTTATCCGAGAAGAACAAAAAACATGAATACTTTTGAATTAAAATGAAATTTAACTTTCTTTTTAAAGAAAACGATTAAAATTGATTTAAAATCAGAAATAAAATTCTTATCAGAAGTGAAAATCTAAAAAAAAAATGAATCACATAATCGGATTTCAATAAAATTGGTTATTTTGTTAATGTTTTATAATTTGATGGCAAAATATTCATACCTATAAAATAGGTTTTACGATCGAAACTAACATGAGTCATGATATTTAGAGAAGTAGATGCATTAATATTGTCATTCTCCTTACCGCCCTTCGATTGTAATGAATGAATCATTAGTACATGCAACTGGCATCATATCACACAAAACAAACTTCTAGTGCTCTAATGAAATTTTAATCATGTCACTCAATGACACGAGTAAAAATTAGAATAAGGAGAGAACATGCTTGCAAAAGGGATATTACAATAAGTTTTTTTAGAGACAGGGGATGTTACAGAAAAAACAACATAATGCAAATAGAACGTCAAATGAGAATATGAATGTAGTACCGGTATATGCACATAAAGAAGCGCATATTTTTAAATGCTAATTTATGGAACTGAGGAGATCTAAACACATTCCTAAATGAACCATATTACGAAACACTAGAGCAAGTATAAACGTATGTTATCATAGAAGCATGAATGACAAGCTTCTCTCTGAGCACATATTAAACGAGGATAAGTCTACTACAAGTCGTTGAAAAGGAATATTCCCAACTGTCGTGAGGAGGGAAGGGGAATAGATAAGTAACCCCACACTGACGCCAAGAGTCGTGAGAAGGGGAGGAATATAAGCATTCTTTGAGGTGAACCCCACACCTGACACCAATTGTCGTAAGAAGGGGAGGGATGTTATTTTCTGGTTCCGTCTCCTCACTAAAAAGGGCATTAAATTTAGGAAGTTAGTCCCCACCTAGGCCTAGGGAAGGATGAGATGGAGCGAATTGATTGATCCAGTCATGGCAAAAGCCCTTTATTGTCACAATACACTTTCATAGCGACTACAGAGCGACGTCCACAAGCTCCTGATGGAACTGCGCCACGTATTAGCGACTCGTTCGGGGCCTCCATCTTGACGGAGGGTCCACGCGCACAAATGAGTTCCGTGACACTAGGTGGATGGGCTGGAATTCCGTGGTAAGGAGACAGTCAGGACCGCGAGGGCTAGCCGAACTAACCGAGGGTGAGAGATATGTGCGGAAGGGGAAGAAGTTGTACTCAGGACCGCGAAGTCATGCCAAGAACAGGTAGGAAGGATTTGTACCCAGAACCGCGAGGTCTGGCCAAGTACAGGTAGAAAGGAAGAACGGATTCATGCGTCTAGTGCGCGAGTGGCAGTCGTTACACCCAGAACGCTACGAGCGGCGGCTTATATAGCCGTATATTGTCGAGTCGTCAGTTTCAATTGTGGCGCGTCACTGCTTGGCAACGCGGGTGCCGCTGCCTGCGTTTACGCGACACAACATTATTCATTATCCTGGGTTTTGCATAACTTTAAAAAAAATGTGTCCTAATTCTTTTATTAATACAACATAAATTTTTTTTCAAGTTCAAATATAATGAATAAAGAATGAACATAAAAATTGTCATGGAAATCCACATCATCTCTGCATGATCTTCTGAACTTTTGTTAATTATTGAAATGAAAAAAAAAATGAAAAAGTGGTAGAATGGTCCTGTATATTGTCAGATATAAAAAAATTGTCCACCAGGAAAAATTGAAGTCAAAACTTTAATTTTCAATACAATATATTAACTGGAAGAGAACTGCTGCGATTTTTTGCGTTCAACAATTTGTACAATTTTTTTCGTGTTTATTCAACTCTTACAATTAATTTGAATCGGACTTTATTACGATTGTCATTATTTTCTTTCAAGAAAGTCTTTTTCATGCGATACTTTCTGCGTGGATTTAATTCAATATAAGAGAAACGTTAAGATAAAAATGTTTTCTATATATTTTAATATTAATTAAATTAAATCTCACACATAGTAGGAAGGGCAGTAAATAGACCTCAAACCAGATTTATTATTAAGGAAACAAAAATGTTGCTCGAAGTAAGTGAGCTATTAGGGTGGATTTTGTGTTCAAGCATGGTTAAATCGAACATAAAACTCAATTTCAGAAATATTTATAATTTCATTTTTAATGGGAGAAGAATGCAGAATGAAGAGTTGTCTCATTCATCAACGCTGACAGAAAATTGAACTTATAAGAGTATGATACTTTCCACTGAAAATCTCACAAAAATAATATTAATCAATTATTATGAAACATGACATCCTATTTCTGCAAAGGAATCAGTGTATTTGTGAAGATGTCAACAACTCTTTTGGAAAATATCCTTCAACCCTGACTATCCTGGGCCGGGCATTTCTCTTGTTTTCCTGAGGGCAGAAGTGAATACATATATAGATCCTGCATATATAGTCTCATATATAGGGGTGGAAGTGTCATTAATACTGTTGTCATAATAGTAATCTCAAATTTTGAATGATTTCAGGTAATAATAAATTTATAACAGTATATATTTAATAAAGTATGTAACTTTATTACAAAATATTAAAATCCCCACTGTCTTTGGGTCAATCGTATTTTATACGATGGTTCCCTGCTTGCTTCCATAGGGTAAATTAGGTTATTGCCCCCCCCCCGCATGTGTTCATACGCAGATTGTAACTGCTCTTTTTACAATAATTTTTCATCATTCAAGAGGTGAAATATTTGCCGTTTTGACGATCAAATTATTCCAAGGTCACACTCAATAACGCAATATTTTCCGGTTACTTTGCTCATTTGCATGTAACTCCACCTTATTCGGAAAAGTCAAGAGAAAATATATTTCACGAATGAAATTATTTTCGTATGCTATTTTAGAATTACCTTCGAACTTTTAAGTAGATCTAAAGTTTATTTTCAAACACTACATTGCGATCACTCGACATTTGGGTCATCAGGTGTAAGTTCAACATACAAATAAAATAAACAAAATATCTTTATTACATACCGCAAAATGTACGTAAATAAATTAATAAGAACTAATAATTTTTACTGTATTTCTTTCCCGATTAATGCAATTTCAATAAAATTATTTGAATGTTGTATGGTTTACCTAACTGACTCAAATAGATTCCAATATTTGGTATAATGAAAAACTATATTTCTTTGGCGTAAAATATAAGGAATATTAGAAGAAATGGAAGGTTTACAAGGAAGGAATACTGCATTGATCGTGTGAAAAGTCCATGTATGTGCGTAAAATCCCCATAGATCTTTATTATACGTGACAATGTAAACATTTGCTTGCAACGTTTCATCCCCTTCAAGACCACAGAAACCAATATAGCATTAAGTGAGCTACACATTAGTTCCGATTTGAGAATAGCGCTAATAATACTGGCTGGTGAATAGATTCCAAGTGTATGGTGTGGAAAATTGACGCCATGTGAAGCGAAGAAGAAGTGGAGTGGATGAGTTGGAAGAAAGAAAAAGCTGTAGAGGAAGCGCTCACATGCTCTGGGCTTTTGTGTGGCAACCACCATCGACAGAGAATTCGTGCGGAAGAGCGTTGAATGGGAGGATCTTGATTTATTCGGTCGTTACTACAGCGAAATGAAGCTCATTTATTTGGCGA
Organism: Laupala kohalensis; assembly: GCA_002313205.1. Lineage (NCBI taxonomy): Eukaryota > Metazoa > Arthropoda > Insecta > Orthoptera > Trigonidiidae > Laupala > Laupala kohalensis. Next base: position 298,253 of record NNCF01125988.1, on the reverse strand, counting down.
ACGACTGATGAGGCTTAGATATGAGCGTAGCAACAGTGATTGGGAATTCCAAAGACGTACGTAATTGTAAACGCTTCATGTAAGAAATTTATTACCAAACTTTACTTACAGACCTTCCGTTTTCTTTCACAAAACTTAAATGCTTCAACATTTGTGCTTCATTGAAAGGTTAACGTAAATAATTAAATTTTTAATGGGTTCTCTTGGTCATTTCAACTAGTTCATTCGTAGTTAATAGGTGATTTAGCATTCTCGATACCGCTCGCACCATTTTTTGTTGCCGAGACAAAACAGAAAACTCAAGGTTTCATCCTTGTATTTGGAAATTAGTAGACAGTGAATGGAAGAAACAAAACATTTATATTTCATTCTCGTACTGTACACAATCACGTTATCTATTCTTTGAAATCCGTTATTTTCTTATATAAAGTTCTAAAACGACATTAACACTAAATGCGGTCATAATAGATCTCTTTCATTTTCCAAAATATATTTCTACAGTAGTTACATGAAAAACGAGAAAATAAATCCAAAACTAAACATACCTAAAATTCTTGTTCGCTTAATAGTATGTGATACGTTTTTAAGTGGTTTTCTATCTACGTAGAACGTGCATCAGGTGAATGGGATTCATGTCTCACTGAGCAGGAAAATTCTTTTAGCAAGCTCGGACAGTTCACAAAACCAATTGAGCTAACTACGCATGAGTACTACATCTGTGGAATCATATTGGCCAACTTCCAGATCGTACACCTTGATTTCACGTATAAGAAACCTCTTCAGATATTTGGGATACTTCAGTAAAATTTATTATTTGGTATTATTTATATTGAAACAGAAGCATATTTTTTATTAAAACTAATATTTATGAATAAATGTAATGTAGATTGTTCGGAAAATACTTTTTCTGCATATACTAGCTCATTTACTTCTTTGTTTCACTAAGATTTGAAATCCATATCAGTGGAGAAGATGATGTGAAAATAATTTTGATATAAACAATTTTGTTTTGTTTTCATTACCACACAGTTCATAGTAATTTAAAGACAATTCATAGTGTATTTTATACATGTGTGGTAATTTAAAATTACAATCATCTATTACATCAAAATTTCGAAAATTGGAAATGTATCAAATGTTTCCTAGTGTTACATCGTTTGCATTACGACTTCATGCAATGAAAAGAAATGTTTACACAACCAAGCATAAGAAATTAATGATTAAATGATTTTCTCTTTGGGGTACTCTACCAATTATTCTGGTAAATAAAGTTGTTCAAATGAAAATTCTTTCGGAACAAATGTAGTGCTGTGCGAATATTTCTCTCGAATAATTCTAAAATAACGTGTAATGCCTCACTAAAATATAAAACTCTAGCAAGTCTGTTAGAATGTTAGTTACAAATTCGAAGAGCAACTGCGCCTAGTTATTTAATTTTTCTTAACTGAATAGTTTAATCCATTGAAAATTTGTTCCTATGAGTGGAAGCGATTAGATGCGTATCTAAAAAAAAAACTTTTTTAAAGAGAGGACAAGAACACTTTTGGTAGATTATTTGCAACATTTATACCTTCTTTACGTACATACCATATAAATATTTTGAAAGGACGAATAAGACAACACAAGATTAGTTCATCAATGCATAATTAATCATAGTTTTTACCAGTCAAATATGAGTTAACATTAAATTTGCTCCCCTCTTCGGTAAGGAAGAAACTTCAAGTGGGTGCAAATGCTCATTATATTAGATTCTATCATAACGATTAATGGGAACAGTGTCTGACAAGAAAAGCTTCAGGCATTTATTATAAATTGCCATGACTTTTACTCGTCCAGCTCCAAGTCCTTCGCTCAAATATGAAACAATAGTATTTGTAAACGCATGAAACCCACAAAAATTTACGATAATGGTTTAACATTTACTTTTACAATACTTTATTAACAAAATTTTATAAAGAAATATTTTAAGTTACAATATTTCGTGAGTGAAAAGCTACAATGCGTAATATCTACACCAATACATACACTACATGCGATAGATTCATGACTCCTCTACTACCTATAAAATATTAACAACTCGTCAATCACGAACATACCTTGGAACATCTAAATCTTCCTTGTAGCACACAAGTAGGAAAGATCTCTTTCCATAGATTGTTGTTTGCAACATGGAGATGTTCAACGATATGTGATGTTAAAGATCTGATGAGATGAATTAATGATGGTGGTAATAATAATAATAATATACACTTTCGATGTTCAGCAATGGACACAAACAGAAATGAAAGACATACAAACAAAAATCAATGTAACCATGACACGATACAGATGTAATTATCCAAATTCAGCAATTGAAATATTGAAAAGAAAAAATGGGGCTCGTGTACTAATAGGTATACTTAAACCGCAACACAAAATTTTCCACAACTTAAGTATTTCATCTCGAAATAAGCAAATCAAATCATTACAAGGCAATAGTCAAAGCAGATTAATACCCCCACCCCCTAACGTTCAGTAAAGAACATGGCTCTTAACATGGAAGAATATGTAATCAAGTTTGCATTTGGGAAAGCAAAGGCTTTACATGGGAGGTTTGTAAATGAAGTATGCCAAGATAATGTTGACAAACAAGCTTCGTTCAACTGGCGAACTACAACCGAAAACTGAAGGGTTTTTACTGTCATCCATGATCAAAAATTACCTAAAATACATCTTGAAAGATGGAGGTGAATCTGACTTATGGCAGAGATGTAAAAAGGAAAATAAAGCGGTGTCATGGGAAGTTGCCAAGCTATAGCACAATGTGCTTACAAATTTAGGCATGATCAAGTAGAGAAATTCATTCATCAGGAATTAGCATTGGAATGAAAACAACAAAAATACAATGTAAACTATTACCGATATGAACCATCCAACGTTATTTAAAATGAAAATATATTTATTGGGATAGAATCATCATAAGGGACAAAAAGTCGGAGCACAAAAGACGGAATATTGAAAAAAGGAAGAGGAGAGGAAGATATACTCGTCATAGACATCGACATTATCATTAAGAATAATCTGGAGCAAACATACAAAAATAAAATTACAAAGTACATTGACCTTTGCTTCACAATAAAGACCCTGGGTAAATATGACAGAGTAATCCCAATAATACCGTCAATCATGAGAGTAGTAGCCAAGTACCTGTCGTCCCGTACTACAAGTACTTCCCAAATCCCATTTCAGAGAACAACAGGTACTAAATATATTTTGATAGATCAATCCTCACCGATAAGACAATCCATTACAATAGACCAGGTACTATTCTAATATAGTTGGATATCAGTCTAATATAGAGCTCTTCAAATTCCAATGTCTAAAGAAAACTTCACTAAAGAAAATAACTCAATCAAACACATAGCTACCGTCAATGGTTACACAACGAAACTGATTGACAACATACTACACAAAAAACCTCTCTAAACATTTCACACCTCACTTCTTTAACCCCACTCCTAAAATCCTCATTCAAACCTGTGTTTATCCCTTATCTAGGACAAATTACCAACAAAATTGCTAACACTCTTTCTTTTTTGGGTTACAAGACAATTTTCAAAACATACTACTCTCTGCAAAACCAAATTTTGCGACCAACAGACACCACCCCCACCCTAGAAAAAAGTGGAGTATACTTTCTGTCTTGTAATGATTGTGATGTCAATCATTACAATTGTGTGGGAATGACTGGTAAGAAATTTAAATTCAGAATCAAAGAACACATTCACGCCTTACACAACAATCAATCTCATTTTCGCGACCACCGACGACTTTTCATCCACTCTTTCAACATTGTTTTCAAGGATGTGGACGTTTTGATCACTTTCAGAAAAAAGTTATTCTTAGAAAATTTCCATATACATAAATTATTAAAACAGAATGTCCCTCTCTGCAATGAACATATACGCAACCTTTCTCTTTTTTTGTCCCTTCTCCTGGAATAATCAATTTACTCGCAGGACTTTCGCGGTCAGTGCTTTAACTGAACCCCTCCACCGCCCTTACTTACCTGTAGTTCTTAAATAGCGTCCCGTCTAACCCTTCGGCACATTTGCCCTTTGGTACTTAGAATTGCCAGGTACGTTCAACTTACTTATTTGTATTTTCATTCAGTTGTAGCTTTTATCTCTTATTCACAGATTCATTCTACATTAATTTGTTGTTATATTTTCAATACACTTAAAATATTTTTATATTATAATTAATTACAATTTTTAATAATTTTAACAAATTTCAAATTTTTATAAATTAATAATAAATTCTTGTACTTTGCTTTCTTACATATTGTTTATATATTTTTTTGTATTTCGTTTTATTTTAGACTGAAGGTGCCAGCTAAACTGACGAAAGTACTATCTGNCCCGTTCAAATCATCCATACCTCCCTGCCCAACCCTGTATTTTACTAGCAGACAACACATCTTTCATTTATTCTTAATTATTCTAATAGAAAAGCTTAAGAAAATCATACACATCAAAGATATTGCAATAAACAACACCCACAACCTACAAAGTAATAAAATAACAAAATTAAAAAATACACACATTAGAAAAAGTTTTCGCTCATGGAATATGGAAAGTGTTTGTATTGTCACCATAGTTCTGTCCATCATTGGAGTAATCCCTCACAGTTTGCATCTGAGCACCAATCGTTTTCAACTCCCCAAAAACATATTTCTAACATTACAAAAATCAGCCAACCTTAACACCTGTAGAATCGTCAGAAGATTTTTAAATTGTGAAATTGTTTGAGGTGAGGATGCTTGGTATACACCGCATCCTATCTGAATCCAACTAGAAGTTGTGAAAACATTAACAGAAGATAAAATGCAATAATAATAATAATAATAAACATATAAGAGCACACTATTGAGAGGTGTGCTCTTATATGTTTATTATTATTATTATTACACCCCGAAAGGAAGGAGGAAGAGGAATTCCTAGTATTTTGACTAGACATCGAATGGAGGTAGACAAACTGAGAAATTATTTCCTGGAGAAAGCACCTGCTATTGTTATGTATAAAGCAATANCACTCACTTAAGATTAGGTGATTCAGACCATCAACAACAGTCCAAACTAAAACCCAATGGAGAGACAAAACTGCATGGTCGCTATATAACACAAAAAGTAGATATGGCAAATGACAGTATCACTCCCAGCAAACATCCAAAAACACACATCTAGAGGATAAATAAATACCTTTAACTGGTCAGATAAAGGGAAAATGGAAAAGGTAGTAATTGATACAATTATTATTGGTGCAACTGGAGAATCGCGAAGAACTTACACAGAATCCTTGAAAAGCTTCAAATGAGATCTAGGCTATTCCTTCATCTACAGAAGATGGCACTGTTAGCAACATGCAGAATTCTCCGTGGGGTACTTGGAGAGATATGTCTATAGGATTGAGTTTTTAGTAACCTGATAAATTGCAAAAGGCCCCCCTCAGAGCTTCATCGTTTTGGCAGTAGAGTCTGGGATAAGTGAAAGTTCCCCTCGGAGAGGGAGTGGAAAATTCCAATAATAATATTAAAATATAGCTTACACGAGTAACAATGCTAAGGAAGCGAGAGAATAATAATGAAACTATCTCCCTACTTGAAGACGTTTCTTCTATTATTGTACATCATGTTCATGTAAGTAGTTAATAAACATAAAGCTTCACGAGAACCACTTTGGCTTAACTCAAGTCGCGATGAACCCGCGGGGTGATTGTAGCAAATTGGATAAAAATTGATGATTGTATTTCGAAAGGGTAAATGTAAATTTTATCTTTATTATTAATTTTCTGTTATGATCTTGAACACTGCGCAAAGTTAGTATTGTCTCATAGTCCAGGATCCAGGTAGGTCAGTCCTTGCAAAAGGTCACGAAGAGTTTATTTTTGGCACACTTCTTGAGATGGACGTTCTAATGATAACGCTAAGTTTTCGACATCCAAGCTTTGTCGGTCGCACCGCCATCTTGTAAAAATGGCGGCGAATTTGACTTTTTCACAATTATTTCATTTTCGGTTAGAGTTACGACCAAAATAGTTATAATAAAAAGACAGATTGTCTAATTTACAACATTTTTTGCTGGTAACATTTTTTGTCAGACTCGTAGATACAAAATATTAAAAAATGTGAATTTTTCAAAATTTTTGAATTTTCACATTTTTTCTTAGTTTTTACGTGAATATTTGGTTTTGTTGTGTGTTTTACTTATTTCTTCGTACAATAGGTATAAACACCTTCAAATACAATAATACAAAAATACGTATAAAAATTAGGAATATATGGAATATTAGGAACACACAAAAAAGTAGCCACACAGAAGAGTTATTCGAAATAAAAAAATGAATAAATATTGACACAGTTAATTTTAAGTATATTTTATGATAACTATTTTCCTCACCACCATTAAGATAAAGTAGAAGGTGCGTTTTTTTGGTGGTGTCCACATTAGGCGTAATCCATTTCACATTTTCTTCACATTAGTATCTTAGCTTTTTCGATTTTCTCGATGGACCGGGTTGATTGATATTATTTTGAAAATCTCTCCGAGAATCTTATTTTCTTCATATTCTGCCTCACCTTTATCTTTGACTTCATCTTCATCCTCGGTATTATCTTCATCTCTTACACTACAATATGACAGTAACTGATCAACATATGTTGTTTCATCACATTCGTCCTCTGTGTCTGATAAAACTTTTGAGGCATTCTCACATGAAAATTTTTTACAATAACAATACAGAGCACTTTAACTCTGTCTTTCTACATCCGCATACTTGACCACATTCCTTTCTGTAAGAACAAGACGCAATTTATATGGAATTGTTGGAGAAGTGTCCTTGGTGGCTCTCATCGGAATGAGTCCTATTTTACTTCTTCCATTCTAGTGGATTTCTTTGTATGTTGTACCACAATTGAACTTGGTGGTAGGTTCTGAGGGATTGAAATTGTGCAGCATTGCTCTTACGAGGTAATGAAGCTAAATTGGAAGTACGTTTTGTTGTGGTTTGTTGAATTGTTTATAACGAAGACTGTCTAAAGTGGTTTTATCAGTTGGAACTGCTGTAAACTGGAATAAAAACTTTTCCCCTGATTTCGTAATATATTCACGATTTGCATTTTCATCCTTGAAAACCTATACAACTTGACCCAGTGGCTCACAATGTGCGTGGTCTTGAAAAACTTTATTTTACCTCTGTTAAACAGAGCCATCTACTATCGAACCCACTGAAATCATGTAAAAATAATATATTTTCGGCAACTGTGTTTCCATATTGCAAGATAGAAGAAGTGTATATCTGCTCCTCAACTTTTCCTTTTCCAGGTTTCCGAAAATAAACGTTTGTAAGATGCTTTGCCAGTGCTGTTAGAAGTACGAGTAGGTCAATATCTTCTCCAGTAATAAAAACCGATTTGTAACATGTAGACATAGAGATCACTGCGTTAACAATTAAACCATCTGCATCTTCTACAGCTTGCATTACCGACAAATTACCTTCCATGAATTTCTAGTGTAACATGGCAATCCAACGTTTCTCTTTTTTTTTCGTTGGATAAATTTTTTTTTGCTGGGAAATTGTCGTAATCATTGACTCATCGAAATTTACTTCTGCAGCATTATGTTCCATATATCGTCGCAATATTCCAGCGTTCTTGGAATTTTTGTTAGCTGAATCAATTGGATATCCATAAAAAATAATGAATGTATTACTACCATAATGATTTTTAACACATAAGTGGTGGCAGTCATTGGGAAAGATTCATTTTGATGCCACTCAACTTTGTGAAGAAGATAACCTCCATCTACTATATTAAAGCTGTTTCCAGCTACAATGTCATCTTCAATCGCCAAAAAAGCTTTTAATAGATAAGATTTTGTACTTTTACGCTTTCGCCAAACATCGATTTGGGGTATGAAGCAAACTCATATCTCATAAATTCTTGCTGCATTAGTCCTCGTCGGATTTTTAGCAACATACATTCATTGAAATAACACTTGTGAATCATTGGTTACGATATCATCACCGACTGTTAAACTTTTATTGACAGCTGATAAGCTTAAAACTCTACTGTCACGCTTAAATTTAACAGAACCGAAGGTGTTGCCAATAACTTTTAAAATTCCTTGTAGTCTAATCTCACGAGACTTATGGCAATTTATGTTTTCAGTTGCAGAGATACCTGTACTAATAGACATCAACTCATCAACCCTTGGAACAGGGTAACACAAAGAGAACCAGTTCAACAGTTTACCTACATCTGTATTATCACAAATTATGCGTTATCTTCGCATATCCACGAGTTGCTCTGATGTTTCCATCGAAATTCCTGTAAATTTTTTCCATTTCGTCGCACACTTTAATAGTATACGTCATTCCTTGTGTTCTCATGGTCTGAACACTATCCGTTACTCCGCGCCCATATGTAAGTCCCCCAATACTGTTCATCTGTTTCATGACAGTCTGCTCTATTGTCATGTCTGATCAAAATGTCGGACTGATTGTTAAAAATCATTGTCGAGTAAAATTGTCAAATTCTACGGGGTCTATTTTTACTTTAAGTTAAGCATATCTCGAAGATATCGATGACAAGACTTTGCATAATTAAAATGTCCACTAGCATGGAAATAAGGTATTATTTTAAGGTACCTATGCGCAGCTGCCAATTACCCATTCTCTCTGCCTCAATAAATTGTTTCATTTGAGTCACAATATAGAAGTATTGGATCCAGAGCTTTCCCGTACCTTTATTATCGAGTACTGAAAGATTTCTTTAAAAATTTTCAAATACAACTTTGTAAGCTTCATTTCATTCTGCTGAAGAATTAGTGATCGATCCGTATTGTTAAGTATTTGGTCCATACAGTTGTGATCTTCATCTGTCAGTTCAATGTTTTTTAAGATTATTTTTGTCAGTGCAAGATGTGTCAGAATATGAGCTCTGACGACTCTGGAATATGCATGATCTGTCAGCATATTTTCCACAGAATTCTGCACATAAATAGTACTGAAGAGTTCTTTAAGTGCACTTCCAGACATAATATACCCAATACTGCCCATGAAGGATATAAAGAAATGAAATCCTCCAAGTTTCGTGACATTCTCTAAAGAAGACTCTTCATTGCAGGTACATACAATGTATCTCGCTTTATGGTACAAAGTCTGATCAAAAGTCACTATGCAGGTTATTTGAATGTTTGATTTACATTTCTCAATAGTTCAATGAAGAGAGTTCAAAATAGTGTCATAGTTCCCTGGTGGTGCACGTATGAATGGTAAACATAATACTTGTGTACTTAGCTACATTTTAGCCATTGTAGATTCCTCCATGAAACCATTCCAGTCGGGTATAGACGGGATATTTACCCAGTTTCCACAGAGCCAAAGAAAATCAGAAAATGATAGTGCGGGATCATAAGAGACAATATAAAGGATTCCAAGTCAATAATTTCAATGGACTTCAAGCCCCTTGATTCTTGGTATCGTTCGAAAATTTCCTTTGGTATTGATCCATATTTTCTCACAAGTTGTTCTGATAGCACTCTCGTTGAGAGAGGTATAAATTGATCAGGAGAAATCGCATTTATAGGTGAGACATGGCTAATACCTGCCAATTCGTGGAAAGTATTGAGTTCATATAAGGTGTTTGTATTTGACGACGCTGATTTTAATATAAACTGAGAGAATGAAGATGGATCAATATTCATTGCAGGGCGCGCATAATCGCAGAAATCTGAAATAGCATGGATTTACTGTAAGTGGATGAAAACCCAAGTGATGATAGCAAATCAAGTAACTGTCAAGAACCGTATTTTTTATACAAAAATACACCAACGTCAAGTTGCAAAGGAGATATAAAAGAGCGTGGTCTCACAGCAGATAATATATATTCCATCTATTCCATACACTCATTTTTATACGTATTTTGGTATATTAAACATCTTCAAATACTATATATAAAGTATTTGAAGATGTTTAGACCTATTATACGAAAAAATCAGTAAAACACATAACAAAACTAAATATTCACGCCAAAACTAAGGAAAAAATGTGATAATTCAAAAAAAAATTGAAAAATTCACATTTTTAAATATTTTTAATCTCAGAAACTATGAGTCTGACAAAATATGTTTTCTACAAAAATGTAGTAAATTAAACTATCTGTCTTTTTATTATAACTATTTTCGTCGTAACTTTAACGGGAAATGAAATAATTGTGAAAAAGCCCAATTCGCCGCCATTTTTACAAGATGGCGGTGCGACCGACAAAGCTTGGATGTCGAAAACTTAGCGTTATCATTAGAACGTCCATCTCAAGAAGTGTGCCAAAAATAAACTCTCCGTGCTTTTGAAAGGTCGGCCTATATAAAAATTTCCCGGTTCCTGTACTATCATTTATTTTTCGTAAATTGGCTGCCAAAGTTCGGTATGAGTGTTTATGTCCTGCGACTAGAATGCGTTAACGTTCAAATATCACTAGTAAACAATCATAGATTTGTCACTGTTTTACTCTGAAATAGTGTTTCTATTGATTTTGCAATTTACTCTTACTATTATTCAACAAATAATAGATAGATGTGAGGTTAATATCTAATACTTCATTTGTATAATCATCCTTTATCACATTTACGTATATCAGATTAATAATGAGTGCGCTAAATCTCAAGGTTCCGAGTTCGAATCTCGGTCCCGTCTCCCATTTTCATTTAACATAACATTATTAATCTGTTACCTGGCGGTGAGGTTCATCGAAATTTAAGATATTTCTATGTGTTTACGTATATCGTTAAACGGCAGAGATAAATCATACTGAACGGGTTAGATAAATCACTTTTCCATTACATAACAATTTGATGCACTTAAATTCACCTAATAATTTATATTCATTATCTGATTGAAGGAGTTATTCATAAGGGTTCAGCAAGTTTTAAACTATTACTGGCAGATCTACCCGGCGTTGCCCGGAATATGAAAAGAAACTTTAAAAATCATTATTGGACATTCAGGTATTAAAACATCTGTCATCGGGTCTAGAATTTTTAGCTTATTTTTCCCAGCGTTACCTGAGTTCTTATTTAATATTCTAAATTCGTACGCTAGTTCACAAATTTTTCTACTTTCATTATTTTATTCATTTTAACATTTGTTAATTTCATAAACTAAATACTACGAAGAAAGACACAAAAATACCCAATTTCAGTTTTTTATGCTTGTACGTACGTAATTACGATTTTTTTTAAATCTGGGAGAAAGGAACATAAGACTTCTGAATTCTCTTTTTTTCGCACTAATGGTAGGGAAATAGTGCTCGTTTCAATGAGTATACGGTAAAACAAAGATTTCCAAACCGATGGAACGTCTACGCAACAATGTATAAAACTTGCGAGTGACTGGAACGCAACAATGTATTTTTATGAAAGAGACACAAACATGAATACGTGAAAAGCATTCTACACCCTATCCCCACCATTAAATAAAATATATAGAAATCCAACATTCTGTTTCAAGATATTTAAATCAGCTATGTTGAGTCGTTGATATCTCAATTAGTTCGTGAGATATACCGGAAAAGACAAAAATTAAAAAGTATTGGAAATAGAGGATGGGGACATTTTTGAAATCTCAAGTAGACAGTGGTGTTCTTAGTGTTTTGAAGGTTGCAAATTTTCATCGTGCTCGAATTAAAACTGTAGATTTATATAAAAGACGTAGAAACATACACACTTACACCGCCAGAGACACTCTTCTTATACAGATTATTCTGAAACGATTAACTAGGTTTTTACACTATTTAAACTCCTGGATGGAAATATAAAGCAAACGAATATGAGGAAGGAAAAGAAAAGTAGAAGCAGCGAAACGAGAAAAATTAAAGGTAGAAACAGTAAGGAGATAACGAGTACAAGGAAAAACACTCGGAGAATCGGGTGAGAAACGGATGAAGAAGTGTGATGACGTCGCAGAAGAGACAGTTGCACAACAACGGAGAGGGCTTCAACCACTGTGAGAGGATATCTTTGCCCCGTGGGGAAGCAGCTGCTGCAACTACGCTGGGACAAGAACACATGTAGACACTGCCATGCCCCGGGGAATCGTGTTGGTGATGTTCATTACCTCTGCGCAGTTTAATTAGACTCTCGCATCGCACTCCCACTTCAGTCCTCTCTCCATTCCTACACATCCTTACCGTCTTCCTCCACTCCCACCTCCATCCGTTTCCAACCTTATGTCCGTCGCAGATTCGACTACGGAGGTCTCCCATCCTGGCCGGGTTTTTCTTCGGTTTTCATTCGAGTACAGGAAGATTTTTTTATACAGGCTCTCTAACATCTATGACTATTAAAATGATAAATCTCGAAATTAATGTTATTTTAATACGATTAATAAACAATACTTCCCGAATAATATCTATTGCGTTAAAATGCAAATTTGTTGCTATTCTATTGATACTATAACTCACAGCTAATTTTTTATTCTTATCTAAGGAGTGTGCAGAAATTTTCAATCCGCCTCAGCTTTAGGGTCCTTGATCGGATTTGATGGGATGTTCCCTTGCCTGTTTCAGGAGAATAAATTAGTTTATTGTCCTCCACGTTTTCATGCGCGGATTGTAGCTGCTCTTTTTGACAAGAAATTTATTTGATTATTTAATTATTTCATGACGATCCCGATACGAGACCGTATCCAAAACACAAATGAACATTACGTTTACCTTGATTTGAAATCAACCAAATCCTGTGTGTAGGTGATCCAAAAAATATTTTCGGTAATTTAAGCAACAGTTTTGGTGAATGGTAGCTAACTGAACAATTTTAGGTGTTTAGCTATTTCTTTTGTTCATATTTTCATCTTGATCAGGACAAAATGACCTTACCTAGCAATTAATGTAATTTATATTCCACATTTTTTTCCAAAATCAATGGGTAATTTCTAAACGAAATAATATAGAAACGTTAAATATTTGTGTATATCCTTAGATACATAGCATAATTATAAACAAATTATGAAAAGGAGTACATACTCAAATTTTCAAATAAACACCTACAGCGGTAGTCTCGAGTTAGCGTCTTTGGTTCCACGATCGCGCTGAGCAGGTTCAAACCTGCTCGTCCGAAGGTTTTCAGCTTGGGTTTCCCTCACATACTCCAGACAAATGTCGGTTCGGTACCATAAGTTCCCCGACAACCCAATATCTTTCCTTCCCAACTCCCTCTCCCAAGTCCAATAGTTAGGTGGAGAGCAGACCTAATGGTCTGACCCTAAATATTAGGACATTTTAAAGTAACGAATTTAAAAACAGAATCAATTTAAACTCAGTTATTTAACACCTTGTGATCACAAATATAGTCACAGGAGACGCAAATTGATAACAGTAAATTGATCTTCTGTTGGAATATTGACATAACTGCAAAATAGGAAATAGAAAATAAAATGTTATTGATCAGATGTGCTTCAGAAGAATAGTACAAAAGCGAAAACATTGTCTGGTTTTTACTGTTGACCAGCGCACAACGTACATAAATACTCTTGTCTAAATATTGTTTGAAATTATTATCATTTCATATTTTTTGTTTCTCATGTATAATAACATTTTCCTCTGTTGCATCATTGTGCGATAAGTTGTCATTAAGTATATTATTCTCTAAAATGTAAATCGAGATTAACATAACTGTTACTCCACAAGTAAGTTAACTTATGGCTGTTTTCCTGAGATTATGTTGTCATTTTACTCATGTTACCATTGTAAAAATATTTCTTAAAGTAAGGCCCGAATAAATTTTTTACATTTTATTTTTTTAAATTTTTTTGGCGAAAAATTTGGTTTTCAAATGGACAAATGTTTCGAAATTGGACTATGTCCAATTTAGAGTAATAAAATGTATGTAATACCATATTATTTGGACAATTCACAACACTATAGTGATCTTCTTGAATTCAACGTTTCGATCCTATAGAGGTCTTACTTAATGTAACAAATTGTAACAAGAAATATCAATATGGCAACAGAAAAATTAAACATGATAATGAAAATATTAACAAGATGTTTTTTTTTCTTTCAAAAACTCAGAAATTACACAAACATGCAATAAAATATTGTTGTAATACTCGATAGTTTTCCCGAGTTTGTACGTCAATTTAAATGCCCATTAATGGATTTAAAGAAATATAATTTCAGATATGCAATGTTTGAAATTTTGCTACTTTTTATATTATAAAAGTTACTCCAATCTCTCATTTGTATTCATTGGGATGTTACAACACTTTGTTCTAATGAATTTAAATATACTGAATTGCCCAAGTAATGTCGTATGATGTTTATTTTACTCCTGTAGATTTTAAACTGCACGTAAACAATAGAAAAAGCACAGTTGTTTGACCTAGTATAAACAAAACTCGCATCATCGCTGTTGATGCAAGTAAATCTCGCTGTTCTCCCTTGTTGCTGAGTTGCTGCAAACATCTATCATCGGAAAACAGTTTATAGTCGCCGCAAACCGATTGAACTCACACAGGAACTACAACCGCGTGATAGCGGAGGTTGTTCAGATAGACGTAGTCATAAATGCAGTGCAACCGAAGGCACTATACCATGTTATTGGATACCATTCCCACCTACGTCAAAGAATGCGAACTAAGAACGTAGAAAAGAATGAAATAACACGAAGTCATAGAAATTTCATGTCAGGGAAATGGTTTAGTAAGACACTTTCAGATTGGTTAAATCTACAGTAAATATATTTATAAATAAAGAGATATTAAAGTCGTTAAGATGCTAAATTACCTTTTCATTATCATTACCATTCCCCCCCTTTTTTTTGCAGCAGAAGAAAATTTGGATAGAATTGTAAAAATATTAGAATAAGAAAAATGATGCATCCTTTATCACATCCTTGCAGTAATATTCCAACCCATAATCAATATTCGTTTTTTGCGTTCCTCCACGAGCATCCAGGTGGCGTTGCAATTGCTCTAGCCATCCAATTGAAGCAGCAATCACAGGCATTTGTCATCCTCAATGCGGTTCCCAAGCCAATGTGTGGAGGTGATAGCGCTGGTGTTTGTGGTGATGGTTCTGACGGCAGCATGAGCCAAAAGCTCCGGAATTACTAATCGATATTCAACGACTTGGCAACGAGTGACGGAAATTCTCAACCAGCCGTTGTCGTCTCTTGGCAGAACGCGGTTTGTGGATGCGAGAGGAATGGTGTCTGTTGGAGGGAGTGAAGGAGGGTTGGAGGAGTGACAGGGGGGAAGAGGGTAGAGTCGTTGTGACGTCAGGGATCAATCCTCTTCGCAAGCGATGGTCCATGAAACAAGATCCGCTTGCTTCGCCACGCACATTCGCCACTAACGGCTTCGGAGGAGCTTTTCAAGGCGTATTCCCGCTGACAACGCTTGTCTCCTGCAATGGTAATGCACTCAATTTGAGAGCACAGCAGATGGACCACGGAATGGGAATTTGGGTTCGGAAGTCAATACTTACGACTGGATGTTACGGATCGCGGCGGAAATACCGAGGAACTGAACGACGGGTCCTCATTTGAAATCGGAAATCGACGATAAGGAATGTACATTTGGCGGGGAATAAATGTAATACGATTGAAACAGGACAGGTGACTAAATGGAAGAAGCGGAAAATCTGTAATGCGATGAAAGTCAAAAATTGTATTCGGAGCACGTGCAATTTTGTGTGACAAATACAATTATAACGTTGAAAAATGGAATTAAAATATGTATTCAATGAACAAACCTTCCATTAATTTTATGCTAAAGAGCATATTATCTTCTTAAATTGTAAATGAGACTAGTGGACTAAAAACGAATATAATGCAAAAGCAACAGTTACCGCAACTTGGAATCCTGAAATTTTTTATAAACCGAATTTCATTTGCTCCGACAGGAAAAAAAGCGATTCAAGACAATTTTGTCAAAAAAGTTATAAATGTGATTTTGAATCTATAAATAAGTTAATTTCCAAGATCAAAATGAATAATTTGTCAAGTAAAAAATCTGGTGAATATTAAGAGCTGTAATAAGCAAGAGGAGAAAAATATTTTCGAAAAACAATATAAATTAGCAGAAAAACAGGAAAAAAAATTTATCACGTGAAAAAATATATGCTTCTAATATTTGTACAATATAAGTATTTCATTACTAACTATATGTTGGCATAATGGAATGTTCAAGGATATGATAAACAAAAAATTGTGACATTAACATTACGGTGAATGAATGCTATAAAATGAAATATTTTGTCTTGGAACCAAAACTTTTACATCTAAGTAAATAAATGATACCACTGATTTAAGTAAATAAATAATTTTCGCATTTTGGTGTTTAGTAGGCATAATTTCAATATTAATAACATGCAATAACCATAATTCAAGGATACTGACTAACTATGATTAATGCTTACGGGAAATTTTAAATACTTAAACGTTGTATTTTTATACATAACGTGAAGAAAGAAAACAATTGAAGGCTCACGAATAAACCTCATTTAATATCAGAAATTTGTAAATTATCATTCATTTTTCGTAGATGAGTACTTTGATTAACATGGATGAGTACTTAATATCAATAAATATTTCTACATAGCCCTTAAATAGATTGTATTTAAGAGGATTGTGGTACTATAGAACTCCAAACGTGAAGGGATGAATACACAAGTAAGAAATTACCCAACGTGGAGATCTACTCCAAGAACAACATATATCCAACGATGTCCGAATTAGATAACCATGTTAAGCATTTTTAATTTCTTGCTATGAATATAACAGCAATGAAAACTGAGCGTTGGGGTGTCTAATTTGTAGGTTCGTAGCGAAATCGTGTAAGTTTCATGTTTACTCTGCTCTCATGCAACTTATTGCTAAGAGAAGCGCGCCTGGCAAATATGTGAGCGTACAAGCGCAAAACACAAACGAATAGCGGGTTGCGTAAGGGATGGAATCTTCAGGAGATAGTCCACAGAGGGTTAATCTGAAAATTTATTCATTGATACAAGATGCAAGAAGAGAAAAGCTTCGATGAAAAAAAATTCAATAGGTGAGTAAATTTATTCTCATAAATTATAGTACCTAATTCTGAATAGATCCGTTCCCAGAAAAATAGTTTTATACATCACTAGGTATGACTAAATACTAACGCAAAAATTTTTCTTAGTTCTTCAGAGACCAGCATATAATAGTAGTATATTGTATACTATACTTACACAATGGAACAAAATTCTTAATAAAGGATGACATCAATGCATTCGACATTTAACATTTTCGCGAATCTTGTAAGATTTATTCTTCTGGACCCCGAGTCATAAAGGTTTGAAGTGATCTCGACATTTATGCACTTACAGCATACACATTATATATTAATTTGTACATACACACTCTATTGTGACCATTCATAGTTTTGAGTCATATGAATGAATAAGGCGAGTGACGTAGCAAGGAATGTTTCGAAAATTGACGTTTGAATTTCCGGGTTGCAATGGTCGTACATCATGAAACGCGAGTGTTCATGACAGGGGTGAAATATCGAAATACCTCAAGCTTAATACATAAACCAATAATAAAATGGATTTTAAAATCCAGATTACTATTAAACCAGAAAAGGGAATTAAAAAACCACCATTCTGACGGAGACGCAAACGATACGCTGTTTTGTAATTGCAGCTTGGAAATTCTTGAGAAGGCTGAAGAGCCTATTGATTTCTTACACGAGAATAGAATTATTTCAAAATTTTCGACGCTCTAGAAATGGTAATTAAAATATTAGACTACAAAATTCTGTGTAAAATAATTTTTTTTAAACAGTTCTCTAATTCATTATTTATATGTAAGGTAAATTATTTGAATTTTATTCTTGCCATTTGTATTTGCAATATTTTTTGAAATTTCATTTACATTTTCCATTGGTCAGCGATTTTTTTATCGATCATTAGTATCCTACGACCAGCTACAACGTTATAGTATTCACTAAATGACGTAATTCCTCTATGCTCATGAGAAGATTGGTTTTCGGAAAGTTTTCGGAAGGAGAGGAAGGAGTTGAGCAGTACCATAAGATGATTTAATCCATAGGATGTTAACATACCGACAAAATTTCCAAGAGCGAATTCACGGTTAGAACTACTGCTGCATTTACGTTGCGTAAGACAAGCTTTTGAGATTCAATCGCCTGTAATCGCAAGCAGTCGACCAGCTGAAGATCTAGACACGGGTACAGCAATAAATTGAAACTTCGATAGGTTTTCATTGAAGGAAATACTAGTATAGATACTCTTGGTATTTATATTGAAAAGGAAATTGAAGTATAGAGATCTGTATTTTTTTGCAGACGATATAAAAACCATTCTTTTTTGCAGGTCGAGAATAGTACCGAAATAAAAGTAATGTAAAAAGTTGTTTTTAAAAGTACGATATAAATACTGAAGATCTCGATAATGTGCGTTTAGGATTTATGTAATTTGTGTAATTTATATATTTCAACATTGTCAAAGGGTTATGTCATTTTATTCTCAACCTTATGTAAATATTAGTGAGAGAGCTCTTGCGTTTCAATTGTGTATAGTTAATCTGTTACAGGAGCCTGTTTTCAGTTACAATTTTGTTTTGTGTTGTAGTTTTGTAGTGACCAGAATCTTTTAAGTATACAATAGCAAATAAACTTTTGATTCACTTAAAAGATTTTTTAAAAAAGGGTTGGGAATTATCACTATAAAATCATACTAATTTCATATAATTGTGAGTACAGATCAATTAAGATAACGATATAACTTGTTTCATAACTTCTCAACTATTTGATCATGATTCTTTTAGAATTATTAAATGTACTACTAAATAGTAAATGTTCCTTGATATTTTTAACATTGAGGTATACGCGATATAATACTCTCCTTATCTGCTTCTTAGCCTTGAATTACATATTGACTCAAAATTAATTAATTATATCATCTCAATTACGTAATAATAAGGCACTTAAATACATCAGAAAATTGTGTGCAATCCTTAATAAATGAACATGAGTACTGTATTGGAGGCGATTGAACAGCGGCAAGCTTCGAGCATGTAACAGCGGACGTAAATTATTAAACATTACATATTTTGACTTGCCATTTCCCCCTCACGAATTAAGCTCAGTACATTGGTATAATATTACAACATTGAACGTGAAATTTAATACAAAGAACCAGGGCATTTATTAAGCAACCATGACGTTCCAACCCAACTAATGTTCAATAACATAGTACAATAAAGGAAAGAAATTTTCCTAAATAAAACAGTAGAATATTAACTAATTTAACGACCATTACTGGCTCAAAGATATTCCCAAAGTAAACTTACAATGTTAAATCATGATGCTCTCTAAAATAATCAACAAAATAGTACACAATAACTCAATACAATAAAATAAATTCTTGAGTAGCATGTATTAGCTCCAAAACACAAAAACCACAAGACCTTAATAAACAAGGACAATGTTCAAATGAACAGATTTACTTAACATGAGACAGATGTACGCAATCATTCAGTTATACAATAACATAAAATTAGAATCACTTAATTATGACATCCACGTAACAGAAGTGTGACAAGGAATATTAACTGATTTAACGACCATAACTGACTTATGGATTTTCTCAAAATGATTTAAAACATCGTAGAATATTCAAAAGATTTCTGAAACTTTACCTTCAATAAATCTGATTTAGGTACCATGCATTAAGTGACAAACACTGCAGACATCATACAAAATATACCGACATACTCCAAGTTACGTACATTAAGCAATATTTGCTCCAAGGGCCATTATTATAATGCATTATGCTAGCACCACGGTGTGCTTCATACTCAAGACAAACTCGCTCTACTTGCATCCGACCGCCGTTCAGTGCGGCCAACTGCTTAGTACTGCACCTACCCTTACTACCAACTCGGGTTCAACCAGTATACCATATAATAAGTGGTATTTAAGTCCCTAGACTTCAAATATCATTTTTGAAAATCTCTGAGACTGAATGTGTAAACATGATAATTTCAATACAATTATATCAAGGTTGGTTATATTTTTCATACATAAATGAATACAAAAAATTGGAATTCACTTCATAAACTCAAGCATACAATTTTGTTTACAAAACATCAATGAATTTGGATAAAAACACACACAAAGCACATTTGTTGTTCCCAAACATGTGGTTTTTGATCAATTTTTTGGGACAATCAGAAGTAATTATGCATCATTATATTGGAATATACTAATGTAAGATTCTGCTTTATTTTATTAATACCGGATATTATTTTTCTGTGGTAAAATTTATTCGTCTATGAGCGGCATACGACTAACCGACTGACACACTAACTGAAAGACTGACTAATCACGAAACCAACAGAGTTGAATTTCGGCGGGTAGGTTCCTTATATGGAGTAGGGATCCGCTAAGACAGGTTTTTACGAAAATCAACTCCAAAGAAGGTGAAATGGGAGTTGGACAATTGCATTTATGTATCCCACTATATCTGTGGAATACCTGGATCAATTTCTACCAATCATCGTACACATTTGACTTATTATCTGACAAGTACTGTGCGAACAAAACATCTCTAGGGAGGGGGTGGGAAGGTAGTGACAAGAAAAAATAATGGATAAAATCTTTTATTATATTTGAAACAGTAGTAATCCATGCCGTTGAGATGGATAAGGATGCCCCGGATGCTTATAAGGATGAACCGACTGCGATCATCTTGTGGTAGTGTCTTCGCTTCCACGACCCCGCTGAGAGGTAGAGCGTGGGCTCAAACCCTGCTCGGTCGAAGTCGGTGAAATTTTCATCTGGGGTTTCTCTCACCTACTCCAGACAAATGTTTGTTCGGTACCATAAGTTCCCTGGAAAGCCATCTCTCCTTCACAATTCCCTTACCCAAGTCCAACGGTTAGGTGGAAGAGCAGGATTCATCAATTGAACCTCGCCGAAAGGCATAAAATAAATAAATAATTCGTAATTTCACAATAAATTCAAATTAATCCCCTAGCATTCCAGGGGTAGGGACGGAAACGAACAGAAGGTAAAAATAAAAAGGTCCGAAATTTGTGATAAATACATCAGATTTTCGGTCGCAGAAGAAAAGAGTCACACGCTCAATGCCACTTAAGTCCACGATCACCTACATATGAAAGAAAATACTCCCTTTGGTTGGGAGATGAGAAGGGATGACATTTAAAAATAATAGAAAATGACGTATTAGTGTTGCGATAGTAGTTTTATGAAATTGGGTCTTCAGGAATGTCACTACTTAAGTCCGAAAACAACCCCTACAAATGTACAAATTATCGAAAATGATATCAGAGGTGAGTTGAATTTTTCGTCATTGCTAAGTTGATTGTAACATCCTGACATCGTATAAGACTATATTCAGCCCCCTAACCCCCAGACCCCTCCAGCACTCCATGGGTAGGATAATGTTGACATATAACAATAATCGGAAGTAAACGATATTTGTGCGGAGATCGTAGGTTTTGTGATTACTGAGAATATTAATGATATTTCTATATTGCTTAAATTTGCGATCAGCCCCATGCACCCTGGCACCTCAGGTAAGGGTATGACATATAAAAGACATCGAAAATATCAGTGACGAGTTCAGAGTTTACGGCGTCGCTGATATAAATGGTGCCACCCTTACACTGTATGTCTCAATTCATCCCCCATGGAGAGTAAAACATACCTTGTCACCCTAAAGAGAGAGTGGAGAGAATATGACACGAATATTTAATTGTAAAGGTTCGATTTGCATCGGAACCACATTTTCACAGTTGCTGAGATGTATAATTATACTGCCAATGCCGTTAATGTCAAGTTCAGATCACATGGGGGCACGGTTCCATGAAAGCTGGGGTGAGTAGGAGGATGCGTAAAAATCTTATAAAACGACCTATAAGAGTCGAATCTATGGTTTACGGTTTGTCTGAGGTGAATAAGCGTTCTCCATATGACGTTATGTTACCATTAAAACACATGAGGTGCAGACAACCTTACAGACGGGGACAGGGAATAATGTAAGACGAAAACGTGCCAAATTATTGACGTGACGTGGTATTACAGTCAGTCATTTTTATGTTTGGATTGCTGAAATGAATTATTAAAATCCCGATTCGTTCAATGTAAGTTCAGATGAAAGTTATTTTTAAGTAAAATAAGTAAGACAGGGCAACGCCAGTCAAAGCTAGGGTATAACTTTCATACTTATTGACTCTAAATAATTCTAGAAAAGCTCTCCGTGAGTATTTTAAAAAACAACACTTTTTCTTAATAATAATAGTGAATATAAGGGATTGATGATACATACAAATACTAGGAAACCATCATCATTTTATGGATAACATTATCATGGAGTATCTATGCGAATGCGATAGAGAATAAATTTTCAGACATAATATAATAGTCACGTGAGCAAACCCGCACGTATTCAGCTAGTAACATACAAATTACTGAAATCATCCTTCTCTTCCACCATTTTGCCTTTTCCCAAATCTATTCAAATTTGCAATCTTATTTGAAATTTAATATCTACTAATTTAATATCATGAAACTATCTACTAGTTTACTATTTCCGAAATCTGAAAAGCAAACTATGTTTTTAAGTATAGTTACACAATTTTGGATATTTTATTTATTTTTTCAACCTTATCTTGTCATTCTTCTCTTATTTTGAAGATCAACACAGTAAAATATTACAGCATAAATAGTAGCATTTTGTGCGAAGGATTTCATTCAGTTAAGATTTTTTCTCTTAGAAGTCCTCCCTAACTTCTATGGTAAACAATTCCGTTAGTCTCTGAACACCATATTTGTCTATTTATGGAATCAACAGAAGTGGTTTATGAAACGATTTATTCGAATCACGCAATGCCAATATTTAAGGGTTGTTAAAAAATTTCAATATATTATTTGGTCCTTGTTGCAGCTGTTAGAGGGGTAGAGGTCTTCTAGTTATAACATCGTCGTTTGAAAGCCAAAGCACGTAATGCAGTTACGCGCGTTATGAGTGCACGGAGTAACATGTTGGGACTACATTTTTGGGGAACAGTATTATCATGTTTTCGATTCTGTAAAACTCTTCGTCATTCATCCTCATATTTCTCTCATGCAAACACATGTACTCCCTTAACTCTTACAAAATTGAAAACATAAAGAACCTGTGTTCGATGAATGATAAAGTATTTCTCTCTTCTTTCCATTCTCATGTTACATGGTTTTGACGAGGATCAATGTCTTTTATGACCACAAGTACGTCCTTATGCCAATCTGTCACAAATATGTATGTATGTGTCTATATTTATATGATTGATGGATTTAATGAACAAATGAATAAAACATTCTAAAATATGAACTCATCTTGCGAGAATTGACATTGCTAACAAAGCGAAACTCAGTTCTAAGAACTATGTTAACTGGTTGATTTAAATATATCTTATAATAATAATAATAACAATAATATGTAATATAATAATAATAATAATAATAACAACAACATGTATTTGTGGTTTTACTCGCAGGAATTTTGTGACTATCGCTCAAATAATCCAGTTGAATGCCAGAGCCCGTACCAAGAATGAGACAGTGAACAATTGCTGCGTACATTTTTCAAAAAATTTCTTCCTATTTCAACAGCAGAAGTTACTTCCAATTTCTCAAGTGTTTACTTTTTACAACTGTGTTATATGTGGAAACGTACATCGATGTAACGTTTGTTTGAGTTCAAAATGGTGTAGGTGTGTATAAATTTTTCTGGAGGATACGAGAAAATCTATTCCTATGCTGTACACAAATACACTAAAATGAAACATGAAGCTTTTTACCTTAAAACCAATGCAATAGTAATCTGGTATAAAAGTAATTGGAAAAATGCGATAAAACAGTCACTCAGTGTACAGTTGTAGAAGGCAAACGTGTGGTGTATTGGTTAAAATCCCCGCGATCAATAAGGAGTTCCGGGTTTGATTCCCAGCTTGTCACCATTTTTCACCTGACCGAAAGTTATCACATGTCATCTCCACTTGCTGGGAACACGGAAGAAATATATGCACTCATTTTATAGCTGGCTGAATTTGTCTGGGATTCTGGGTGTTCTCTTCACAAGTACACAAGAATTAATATATTCCATTACAGTATGTAAGATAAATATTCCACACATTTTGTTATTTATTTTTCGTCTAGACGATATTTCTTTAAAGGTTACTGATATTTTCTGCATTAAAAAAAAAAATATTTTCTTGATTGTTAAGAAACTTTTTCTGCTAAGGAATATCATTTGAGTAGTACCAATTAATCCATTATATTTTCTCCAGTAACAGCAAATAAACGCAATAAATTGTTGATAATTAGACAAGAACTATAATCCCATAGATGACTAATACGTCACCTAATAGAAATTAAACATTGTTTTTTGCCAACAGTAAAACGTTAGACTTCAGTGAAAGAAAAACGTGTTTTAATTGAATCTTAAAAGATATATTACTTACTTTCTCAAATTTGAAAAAGCAAATTTGAAAATTTAAATCGTAATTGTAAAATGAAACATTGTTTCTTGACTTCATTAATTTAAATTTATTGTCAAAAATGCTGTACAAACTGCGTATAACCACGTGGAGGACAATGAACTAATTTACTCTCCGGAAGCAAGCAAGGGACCATCCCATCCATTCCGATCAAGAACCCTAAGGCAGAGGCGAATTCAAAAATTTCAGCAAAAATTCCTAGATTAGATGAAAAGTTAGCTACGAGTTATAATACTAATATAATGTCAATATGTTTGTAATTTAACACAAAAAATTTATTTTTCATGTACAAATTACTATCGAACTGTCGATTATTCTGAGTAAAGTGTTTAAAAATCATAAGAATTGAAATAACAATAATTACTCGATTTCTTGTTTGAATAAACACGTCCCTAGACAAAGTCTAGAGAACCTGTATAAGAAATCCGCCTCTACCCGAAGGAAAACCGGAGCAAAACCCGGGTCAGGATGGGTTTGGGTACTCCATTTTGTTAGTACTCCATACAATGACGTGAACATGAAATAGAGGGCATCCCTGTTTATATCAGATAGTTCGATAATTATAAGTTACTTCGAGCAATTTGATTTTAAACAATACAATGCAAGGCCACTACAACAGTCAAGTTGGAGGCAGAATCACTAGTTCCCAACCAAATGACCTTTCTATCTTTAAGGTCAATGTGCCAATAAACATTATTATTATTATTATTATTATTATTATTATTAAATCGTCTTCGTACGACCGCAAACTGTATTGTCGAAACATCAATAGACTCAAATTCAAAGAACCAGTATATTAAGCGTAGATAAATGCAGGTTTATGATAAATCACTTTTGGAAGTTTTACAAAGGAAATTGATTTTATAAAACTAGCTAAAGAACATCATTTGGTTGCCAAAAATCGTACAGCGCATGCCTCTGAACACTTAACAGGTGCATAGTAATTTTCAGATGACTATTAATCTATATTATCAAAGTTAGAAGTGGATAAGGTTATCTTGCTGATACGGAGTATTTGTTTTACAGAAGAATGGGATCTTCACTGATATGCATACTATTTGATCATCTTATTCTAGTTCGATAGAGAAGTTACGCTTTCGTGTGTGTTTGCAGAAGTCGACCAGATTCTTAACAGTAAGTATTTGTTTCTCAAATTACTTTACGAGGCACTGAAGCTTTTAAGAACTGAATAAAAGGTTTAATATAAGTCCTAGAGTAAACGCTTCTAATCTTAAACATCCACGCAAGTTTCCAAAAAGTGACCCATCAATCTTGGAAAAAATTTCGTTTTAAATTTAAATAATATCGTAGGGGACGGAACATCTACACGTAAGGTAAGAGAGGTTTTCCAGACATACCACTGAGTAAAGCTGAGTGTAGATTGTTAACTTAAACAAAAATTGCATTATCCACGGTCAGGTGAAAATGGCGACGGATCGGGATTCGAACCCGGAACCTCGTGCTATGGCCACAAGTGTGTAAGAACTGCACTACCCGCCTCGGCTGCCGAAGCTCTCATATCACTGCCAACCGGGCAAGGACCCTCGTTATACAGAAACATTACATCACGCTTAATTTGCCTCACTCGCGAAGATGCACGTGGAATGTGACAATAACAAAATCTTGGTTCTCATTTAACTGTATATAGCTTTATTCGGATAGTAAATTCTCTAAACTTGCTTGAAAACTTTTTAAATAAATATCGAATTAGGCTTCTTTTCTCAAAAATTAAAACTTTAAAAGATTAAGATCCATGATGATTAATCTGTCATGAATATATGACGATTTCCAGAAGTTGAATAAGTAACGAAAGTTTGACTCTAGTGCCGCTCATACTGTAAAATTATACTTAGAAAGAAATAGGACCCCGAGATGTAGGACGTGGGAGACTGGAACGAGAAGTGTGGAGACTCGGAACAAAGATCGTGGGCAAAGCAGTCAAACAGGGGGAAGGGGCGAAGTTGAAAGTGAGGAAGTGAGAAAGTAGATCAAAAGAGGATGCAGGAATGTTCAGGGTTTACGCTCCAAATTAGACATTCCTGGGGTCGTTAAGTAGAGGCACTGGATCGAAAATTCTCTCTAAATGGTTATGCGAGTATTGTAGAAAGCAAGCGTAGGAGAGGAATTATAAGCAGGCATCCACATGGGATTCCGTGATCTTTCGGAAACAATTTGAAACAAAATACTTTGTAAATTGATACGCATCATTTGCATACAAAACATCATTTGCATGAGAATCTCCGGAGAGTGCGAGTTTTGTGTCATGTTTTCATACAGACAACGGGTACACTCTATTACATTATTATCCGATTTCTTAAAAACATTAGAAAATAGATTTTCCGGAACTGAAATCTTGATGTTAGGGCATATGAACGCTAGAATTGGATCAGAAAATTCAATATAAAATTACCACGAAGAAACAATGAGCGATAATAAACGAAGGGAAAATGAAATAAAAAGAGTGATAGTGGTAGCGAGGAGGCAGATGTCGGAACTCATAAATACATATTGTTTTGATTTATTTAATGGGAAATACTGCGAAGATCTCAAACGACAGTGTACTTTTATTGGCAGTCAAGGAAGTAAGGATATTGCTTTTGGAAGTAAGGGTATCGGTAAACTTTTTGTTAACTTCAATAGAATCAGACAATTTTCCACATAATGAGAGAAATTAGCGTGAAAAACATATATACTTTTCTGTGCATTCGTAGATTTTGAGAGAGAGTTCGACTCGGTAGTTAGGGAAATCTATGGACAAAATTGAGCTACAAAGGAATGTTGGTGAAAATGATTAAATTACTTCGCGGTATTTACAGGTATGTAAACTTTAGTACTTGTTGCAACGACGGTACTCAAACTTGCGAGATAAATACATTGATGAGGGTACGGCAAGGATGTGCACTCTCTCCGACTCTCTTCATTTTATTTATAGAAGACGTAATAGATGTTCTCAAAGCATAATGCGAGACAATACCAAAAATGGGTAACCATAGTACACCAGGGCTTTTAAACGTGGATGATAGAGTAATGTTCTAAATCAGTGGATGGACTAAAACACGGCTTAGAAAGATTATAATACTACAGTCGGAAATGGTCAATAAGGACACAAAACTACAATCACGGTTTTCAAGAACGGAGCCGTTCTTGCGAAGAATTAAACATGGAAATTATCGGATTTGGAAGGAGAAAATGTAAAGAAATTTTACAACGTTGGAGTGCAATTTACTATGAACGATTCTTGGAGTAGTCAGATCAAAGTAGCGTGTGGGAAGGTAAAATTGCTTTAAAAGAAATTATAAACGTGCGTATAAAAGAACGAGACATCCCCGTTATTTATGTGACAAGACTTTCCGAAATGAAATTAGAAAATGTACACTTGTGGCTTCAGTGGGAAAAATAAATTAGCTGTTGTATACAAGTGGACTAGGAGAGATTTGGGCAAATATAAGTCGGAACGGCGAGTATGCACTGGCAAGTACAGGGAGAGCAATAATGAACAATAATTGACAAAATTCAGAAACAAGCAGATGGGAAATGGATTCAGAGGCTTTTAGACTCCTGTTGGGAAAGGGAATATTATATTGATTGGTTACGTACTAGGGCGTTAAGCGGATTGGCGTGGCTTCGAGTTGGAGGATGGAAAACAACACACCATGAGTCATTAGATGGGGTGTATATCTGCACTTTCTGTAAAGACTGAGAGCTTATTCTGTTATAGTTCTTGCGATGTGACAAAAATGTTACGAAGGAAGTAGTGGGGGATGGGGACGTATAAGGGCTGTTAAGAGATTCTATGTACTAACATTGCGGCATTTTGCGTGATAGATGAGTAAAGTTCTACGAGGAGGTGGGGAACGTTTTATCACGGGTAACGGAAATGAGGGACAAATCTATAATAGAAAGAAAAAGAGGGTGAAATAGGAAACTTATAAAGGTAGGGCGAGGAATATCAGAACTAAGTGCCATCGTGAAGAGTTTGATACATTCGATGCTGCGGAGAAATTTTCTCCCCACAGGAAGACGAGATCCACGGGACTTCTGCATCGACCTTTCTGCTGGGCCAACAATATTTCGGATAATACACACTGTGTTATATATTCCAAAACATATCTTAAATTATTTATTAATGATAGCGAGCTAGTTAGATTATGATGATGTAAGGGTAACAGGGATTTTCTGTTGTTGTTTTTTCAGGACAGAGCTTTGTGTTTTTTTTGT
>NNCF01125988.1:227502-269284 GCA_002313205.1 Laupala kohalensis | reverse complement strand
CATACTGTGGGGCCAAATGTAAAAAAATGGCCAAAAGTAAAAAAATGTGAAGTAATCGATCTAAATTTTGTTACTCGGGGATTTTGGGCGCCGCTCATTACAAATCGGTAAACAAGAAATTAAAATTCCAATATATCTGATCTAACACGGTGTCTGGGAACATAAAAAAATTATAAAAATTAGTAGTTGAACTGAATTTTATTAATCTTCGAATTCAGAGTTTTATTTATGTTTATTGAAAATGACATGCATACCATTATTTTTCATTAAATAATCATTACTCAGAAGAAAAAGGCAACATCTTCATCAGAGAAGTCTTCAGGTTCTTCTCTGCTGGAGTCTGATGCTAAGCCAGTTTCGATTTCTAGTTCTTTAACATTAACATTGTTTCTATTGATGAAGATAAGAATAAATAAATGACTTATTAGGTAACCTCCAGCAGCTTGAAATACATAGATCTGATCATATTAAAAATCTACCGACAGCCTTTTATATAGTTTTCTGTGGATAGTTTTTCCGGACAAATCATTCCGGTATATTTTAAAATATTTATTGCATTCCTCTTGCGCCTCTTCTGACGTTAATTTACGCCGCCTTTTTACGACGTCAACGAGCAAGACGATAGTTATCTTCCAATGTTTGAAGGACAAGCACAGTCTTCTCTTATTGCTCTAGATCTGTTTACACTATGCAAAGCATTGGCGCAGCTGGTACAGTCGTATCACCTGAAACACATTGTCAGTTGTCAAG
Organism: Laupala kohalensis; assembly: GCA_002313205.1. Classification (NCBI taxonomy): domain Eukaryota; kingdom Metazoa; phylum Arthropoda; class Insecta; order Orthoptera; family Trigonidiidae; genus Laupala; species Laupala kohalensis. The sequence goes on along the minus strand of NNCF01125988.1, from coordinate 268,534 downwards.
TATGGATGCTTGAAGTGCTGGAGATGATGGTATTAGACGCCAATAGTTGGCCTGCGTCTACACCGCAGGACAACTCAAAGGCATGCCAATTGTGAAGGCCATTGGCTTCTAAAATCAAGCCAGTGGTGTCTACATTGTCTTTCACTCATTGGAATCCAACTATTGGCTTGCTTATTAGCATTGTGGAACGTGATATTAGAATGCAGGGATTTTCCAGAAATAATAATTGACCTCGATATACTTGCGTTTTTAGTCAATTGTATTTCAGCTATGTCAAAGAAAGGAGGAAAGATAGGGAAAATGAAAAGGGGGGGGGGGCTCAACACCAATAATTGGCTTCGTGAACTTTGACTGGAATGCGAATTCGTAATCAGGGCCCCAAAACCTCAATTTTTGTTCAACATTTCATAGAGAAACACTTTCTCATACTTATTTTCGCAAAATATTCAAAAATCGTTGCTGCAGTTCTCTGCAATTATTTCATTTGATATTTGATACTTATATCTAGTACTCCCAATAGGTTATGCAATGGAACTCCATGGAACGTTTTTCTTTTCGCTAAAAGAAATAAGACTTTCACGATTCTCAAAGTGCAAAAATTACATGGAATGATTGTTGTCTTGTACTTCAACGGAATGAAGTTTTTTTTAGTTACTTTCAAAAGTAGAATCAGTTTTGATTCACTTCAATCGATAGTATTTTGTCGATTGTGCAGCTATTGAAACATTCGAGCGAGTTTTCGTTTCGCGAACATAATGCCTACTTCTCGTGGGAAGCAGTCTTTCCCACTGATACTACGGAGCGTAAACAAGCAATGAGGTTAATAAAAAGTGAAAATACGTACTCCAGGGACCCCTGTAGCAAACCCAACGGTAAGAAAACGGAAACAAAACTTTTTTCTTACTTTTGGCTAGCTTGCACTTTGATGGCAGTGCTGTCCCCACAGTCTTGCACTGTCCAGTCAACTCATTAGTAGGTACATGTATTAGAGCTCATAGGGAATTTAGGTCACTTTCTTACATATCTGATCTTGTCTTGCCAATATTATAGTAAAATTGTAGCTAATGTAAATATTTCATGTTAAAAGATGCCATTTTGAACTTATAACTATATTGTAAAAATATGTCGGTTGGAAGATCATAAACTGCCAGTAGTTAAATCCTGCTACATTAGTGAGTCGTTTTTCATTCAACCTTTTCTACAAAAATCGATTCAACATTTGTCATTGTGGTGGAAAAATGTTGTTAAACAATCATATTTTTAATTATTTTCATTTATACTATAATTAAATTAACATATGACTCATTTGATTGAAATACAATTTATAAAAAAAATCTTATATTTTTCAATATGTGCATTTAAATATATCGAGAGAGCATCCCTAGAAAAGTTCTAGTGTAAATACGATGGAAAATATTTAAGATTGAAGATAATTTCTTTGAGTTCTTTGGAGTGTTTATCAGAATCAATCGAGACTTTACTCCAAAACTCGTGAAGCGATGTTACTTCATAAAGGTCTCAAATACTTCATAAATGTCTCCTATGTTTTACGTTCCGGGGAATGTCGAGAATATTTATATTATGTCCTCCTTCAAATGATGATCTGGATAAGTAACATGGAAAAACTAGGTTTACCTTGTGTATTCCTTTTTTTTAAAACGTATATTTATTTAGTTATGTATTAGGTTTCCATAATTAATATAAACTACAAACAAATAACAAATTTTTAATGTGTTTAATTTTATTACTACAACTGTGTTTTTTGTCATATCAACTTAATACCTTAATACCAATTTTAATAGTCATGTTGATAATTTAAAATATATTTGTGAAAGTTACAAAAATATTTAAATCTTTAATTTGAGGTTCTTCACATTATAATAGCCATCAAAGATGCCAGAAATATAAAAAATATTTTGGTCGTATTGAAATTCATATTACTTATTTTAAGAAAAATTCAATAATAGTGTAAAAAAGAGTCATTTTGAATTCGCCATTAGAAGTGTGTAGTTTTTTCACCAAATGTACAATAAGTGAAACAAACACTTATTACTACTAATTTTTCTACAAACTGAATTAACAAATTTATACACTATTTGAATTTCTTAATTTCGACTTTAAATATAAAATTAAGAGCACCAATTACTTCAGCCATTATTGCTAACTTTTCGCTCAAAAGAATGAATTAATTGCAAATATGTTGCCCATTGTAGGTTCACTACTTCCAAATTGCAATTTAAACTCGATATTTGTTAGCGGCGACCTCAATAATGTCAACATACTAGTTTTCATAAGATTTTTTACTCATCTTGATGTTATTTAAGACATAATTTAAGCAATAGATCATTGTGTGGTAGGTGAAGTAATTGATATTACTCCTTCCCGACCGTGGCTTTTCAGCTATTTATTCAAGTACTTTAAAAAATCCGAAGAATAGAGATGTGGTTTACACTGATGTCAATACATAAATACAAAATAATATTCATCATCTGATATGTATCTAAGTTTTTACTCATTTCAAATATATCCGTTGAAAGTTGAAAAAAGCTTCATGAGATTTTCTATACACATTATATTCATATCGTTCTCTATTTTGTTTCAGATTTAATTTAGAGCAATGGATGGGTCTCAGATTAAAAGAACAGTTAACAATTTTGCAAAGGAAGACAAGTCTATTTCATCACGCCAGTCTGCTTGCGAGGATAGGTTAGACAACCTCGAATTGGATGTATCCGAACTAAAAGAATCTGTCAAACGAGCCCTGAACAAACTCTTACCAAAAGTGGATGATCTTCTGTCAAACCGAACCGCAAATATACTAAATCCTGTCATAGACAATGGTGGAGTTTTCAGTGCAGAATCAGCTGCGACGTTGTTTCAAGCTGCGGAAAATGGCGATGCTCAGACGCTCCTGAAAATGTTGGCAGATGGCGCAGATATCCGACAAAGGAACGCATCCGGTTATTGTGCCTTGCATTTGGCTGCAATTGCTGGATATGAACATGTGGTGATGGCTATTTTGGGGAACTGCGCAGTTGATTTGCTGGGAAGATGTGGTCGAACTGCTCTACATTGTGCAGCAGCACAAGGTCATGTGAAGGTCGTCAGTCGCCTCCTCATGGCTGGAGCGCAGGTTGACAACAAAGACGGTGATGGAGAATTTGCGTTATTGATTGCTGCTAAGGCTGGGCACCTGGAGGTTGTAGAGGTTTTGATTATTAACAACGCATCGTTGGATGCATATGACAATGATGGAAACTCAACTATGGTGGCTGCAGCAAAGGCAGGAAAGTGGGACGTGGTAGATTTTCTTTTGCGGAAAGGAGCATCAATTGAACAATTCAATAAGGATGAAGACAATCCATTTCAAATCGTTGCAAAGAGTAGAAACTACTCTTTAATTCTTTTCATGCTAAACCGATTGGAAAAAAATTATGTAGAAGAGGAGATGTATATTGCTCTCATTGCGGCAGACGATCCATATCTTCCTTGGGTATTTGAAGATTTCTTTCCTGGTTTCTCCAGGAGCTTATGGGGAATGAGGGCTATGGACCAATTAGCAGAAGAGGCGAAATTAGACACGTTGGGAGTCATGTTGGACGTTGGAGGTGATATCGATGGAATAATTCCCGAAGGATTTTCCTGTCTAATGAGTGCTAGTTTTTGTGGCAAAGACGACGCTGTCATGTTCCTCTTGGAGCGAGGGGCAACTGTTGACTTACAGAATAATGAAGGCTTTACTGCATTACATTGTGCTGCAGAAGAGGGAAAAATACAATGTGTCCTTGCATTACTTGACGCGGGTGCTTTAAAAGAGATGGTAAATTTATGTGGTTGCGTTCCTAAGGATGTTGCTAAAATGGATAAAATTCGTCAACTTTTAATGTAACATTTTTTAGATTCTTCCTCATATATTTTTTGTTTACTTGAATAACAACCTTTCTGATTATCGAAACAATGTATGACTATTTTATTAAACTGAGTGTGATATAAATTAAACGCTTATATAATATTTTGTTCTCTTACTCCGTTTTTCTCGTATATTACACCAACAAAACTAAAAAATGAAAGTCGCCCATTTCTACCATTTTTGTATAAATTAATTTTTTTCATTATTCTTCAATAAATATTACTCCAATTCTTTTATTCGTAGTTTCATAAAAGAACTTCAATTTTAGTAACATTTCTTTTATATTTTGTTTATTTCTAGTATAAAATATTACAAATATTCAAAGTTAAGTACTGCCACACTATGTACAAAGTACACGTGTACGATCACGATATGTACGATTTAATAACATATTCGGGTATACTTTAATGAAGCAAACGTATGTGTATATTAGGAGAATGTTCTCCAGAACCGATCATCTAAGCATTTCGGCTTATAACGTATACAAAATATACTTTATCTAAATTCAAAAACATTGATCTTCTCCTATTTATGTTTAAAAAATTAAGTTTATAGTTTCTCTACATTTCTACCATGAACTATTTTGAAAAGAGCTCATGTTTGAAATTTTAATAAGTCAAGAAATGTTTCCCTGTAGTTAAATAACAGCTTTTTGTCATTTTATCGTGTTACATGATTTCATGTGTTTAACATCAGATCACAAATACTTGAGATAAAATCATTCCACCAAAGAAATCACCTAGGTATAACATTGAAGATCTTAAAAGGATTTTGTCCTCAGGACTTCCACAGCACCATGGAGTTGTTGTAAGATTCCTAATCGGCAGTTTTCTTAGTACACATTCCTTTTTTTTAAACGTAGTACAAGCATGCTCATCTTGAAAAAAAACACACAATAGAATGATTTTTTTTAATTTCAAAGAATAAGAACTATCTTGAGTTGCCCGGGATTTGAAAAGGAACTGAAAACAATTCACAAAGAAAACAACAATTAAAAGTATATTTATTTCCATTGTTCAACAAATATATAAAAAATACATCAACATTCAAAGAAGTATTGCTGTTGGGAAACAGATAGATCTCTGTCTGATCCAAGTAGTGTTCGCGGCAGGTTTTCTCGTTCTCTCGTTTCCCCTGCCATTCATTCCACCACATCATTCACTCATCATCATTTTACATCATTTGCATGTCATTCTTGTCATCCCCAACATCAGGAGACCGTCTGAAAACAGGCGGTGGTCGCGTGCAGCGACCAGAACGACAACGTGGTGTCCTCTAAGCAGCAAATGCCTCACTCCAGAAGCAATTCTGGCACGATATCATAACCCCATAGAGTGTTTAAAAATACCTTTCTCAGGTGTGAATGTTTGTAATCCTGGCGTTGTCCAGGGTTCTATACATAACATTCTAAATTAATGTGTTAATTTCAATATTGTCTTCTTTTGTGATATTAAATTTTCATTTTTGTTGATTTAAAAATTTACATACCACGAAGAAACCCTTAAAAATACACAGGATTTTCAATATTGTAGGGTAATATGTAAATAATTACGAATTATTTTAAAATTCAGGGAGAAGGAAAATAAAATGTACACAGAAATAATCAAGTGTTCATAATTAAAACATCTGAATTCCTTCATTTCACTTTTAGTTTTCAACGTTACAACAATGCACTTCACAACCTTATGCAATTTTGCTTCTACGATTCTGTCACGTAGATTATAGGAACAGTGGGTGACGCACTTGAAATCTAGCGGACACATTAGATTCATAGTTAACAGCTGTGCGAGAGAAGATTGACATCTACTGATTAGGAGCCAATTTTAATTCTTTTTCTGATTTTGTAATTAATTGTAAAATATTAACTATACTTCAAATTTTGATTGCAATAATCCTTAAGAAGTGTCCTTTAATATTCAAATTCTTTCATCGGTTATTTTTCCCCATGTTCATGCCACAGACATTTCAAATAATTCACATTTATTGCTATTGATTAATTATTACTGGCTGTTACTGTGAGAAAATTAGGTGGTGGGTCCTGTACGAACAGCCCGAGGTTTCAAGTGTTACATCTTATTCGTAGAAGATGTTGTAAATATATTACCAGCTAGTGTGTTCTTATATAATGTAGATGTACGAACAGTGAAAGTGATAGCTACTAGTCTCCTTAAAAAACAGGAATAGATGCTTAGAAATAATTCTTAGCGCGTCCAAAAATCACAATCACATTGGTTCAGTGACATCTTCCACAAAACTAAAATAAATTCGACGGTTCTGGAATCTTATTGTCCCGACGTTCTAATGATCTTTATTCTTTACCTGACAACAGTTACGAGAACCAGTATTATCCGTTACTGTCGAACTTTCCCCTAACGCTACACAAATATGGAAATAAATATCGAAGAAAATGTTAATTTTGTGCACGTTAGTAAAGGTTTTATTTTCATAGTGTTGTCATACAACTATTTTATTGTAGTATTTGTAAATGGGAAATGTGGCATGCTATTGAAGCTTATCTTCATGGAACGACAAGACGTAGGAGTTGGGTGGTAGACTATTGTAAGTAGGTGGACCGGTTAGCTGGGTTTATCAACAACTTGAACCACTTGGGTGGGGGGACGTAACAGGAGTAGTTGTAATAGTTTGAGTTATTGATACTAGGAGCAGTAGGAGGTGGACAGAAGAAGGAAGGATCGCGTTTCAGTAGTCACAGCTATATGAAAAGGGACTTTCATGTGAAAAGCTACTAATGTTTTCTCTGGCCCCACTCTGATATATAACGTTGCGCGTCGAGTGATTGGAATCAGAACTCAAACCGTTCTGAATTCCCGATTCTTAGTGAGTAGCGCTCTGAAATGGCGGAAAGACTGTGTCCTGCAAACCACGGTGATGTCGGGAAGTTATAATAATACATACAATGAGTACCAGTATCATGGCGTCGGTTTAACCTAGCCAGACATATATGGGTTCTTTCAGGCCTATAAGCAAGGGAGCAGGCAGTGGCCTACGTCCTGAAAGGAACGGAGCGATAGTCAGAGATACTCTAACATCACTGATGAACCATTACTTTAATATTGATCAACTTACATGAAGTGCTGCGAGTCGGAGTGAATGTGGTATTTCATCACATAGATCACTCAAATACAGAGCAATAATGGACAGAGAATGATTAGTTAAGAAGGTGTTCACCGGAATAGATCGGGTAATTATAACTACACCGCTGCATCATATGCTCGTCGCAAAGAGGGCACAAGTACGTGATAACACTAACCTATAACACTAACCTTAAGAGCTGATTCAGTCGAAAGTTTATGTGTAAATAATGGACTTCGTATAACAATCAGGAAGACATTATGCAGACTGGATTTTAATATTAACAGTAGACGACTGGAATTATCGATAGGAGAATAAAAATATTTTTAAAGTTTTCAAATAAATTATTCAGAAAAGTTCGTCTGAATACTCGTATACATTAATACTCAAATATCCCATAGATTGTTCGTTCCTTTTCTGTACAATTGGCTTTTGAATAAATCACACAAATGATGTATAGTACTTTAGAGCATTTAAAGAAGAGTCTACAATTTCCTATATTTCATTTTTTGCATTTTTCTTTCCGAAATAAGAGCCTTTAAAAATTAAATCAAGAAATGATGCTACTAGACTCATTTATTTGAAATCGATGTATCTTGACTTCTTGAATCCTGACAAACGAAAATTTGGTAAATTATAAACCATATTCGTAGAGAATTGTTCATGACACACTATTGTATATTATGATATTCTATTCATAACTGTCCTGAAGTTCTGTACACATTTTGAATGCTAAATGTGAAACAGAGTGAAACGTGCATACAACTTGATGATATGGGAGAAAATAGTATTTGCCNAGTAGTCACAGCTATATGAAAAGGGACTTTCATGTGAAAAGCTACTAATGTTTTCTCTGGCCCCACTCTGATATATAACGTTGCGCGTCGAGTGATTGGAATCAGAACTCAAACCGTTCTGAATTCCCGATTCTTAGTGAGTAGCGCTCTGAAATGGCGGAAAGACTGTGTCCTGCAAACCACGGTGATGTCGGGAAGTTATAATAATACATACAATGAGTACCAGTATCATGGCGTCGGTTTAACCTAGCCAGACATATATGGGTTCTTTCAGGCCTATAAGCAAGGGAGCAGGCAGTGGCCTACGTCCTGAAAGGAACGGAGCGATAGTCAGAGATACTCTAACATCACTGATGAACCATTACTTTAATATTGATCAACTTACATGAAGTGCTGCGAGTCGGAGTGAATGTGGTATTTCATCACATAGATCACTCAAATACAGAGCAATAATGGACAGAGAATGATTAGTTAAGAAGGTGTTCACCGGAATAGATCGGGTAATTATAACTACACCGCTGCATCATATGCTCGTCGCAAAGAGGGCACAAGTACGTGATAACACTAACCTATAACACTAACCTTAAGAGCTGATTCAGTCGAAAGTTTATGTGTAAATAATGGACTTCGTATAACAATCAGGAAGACATTATGCAGACTGGATTTTAATATTAACAGTAGACGACTGGAATTATCGATAGGAGAATAAAAATATTTTTAAAGTTTTCAAATAAATTATTCAGAAAAGTTCGTCTGAATACTCGTATACATTAATACTCAAATATCCCATAGATTGTTCGTTCCTTTTCTGTACAATTGGCTTTTGAATAAATCACACAAATGATGTATAGTACTTTAGAGCATTTAAAGAAGAGTCTACAATTTCCTATATTTCATTTTTTGCATTTTTCTTTCCGAAATAAGAGCCTTTAAAAATTAAATCAAGAAATGATGCTACTAGACTCATTTATTTGAAATCGATGTATCTTGACTTCTTGAATCCTGACAAACGAGAATTTGGTAAATTATAAACCATATTCGTAGAGAATTGTTCATGACACACTATTGTATATTATGATATTCTATTCATAACTGCCCTGAAGTTCTGTACACATTTTGAATGCTAAATGTGAAACAGAGTGAAACTTGCCTACAACTTGATGATATGGGAGAAAATAGTATTTGCTATATTATTCAGGAAAATAAAATAGTCTTGTATTGTTAAAGAATATGTGGTCATACTATAATGTTGATTTATTAAGTCATAAGGTATTTTCGGTGGCATGGCGGCCATCTTCAGTGGGTCCAAATTCAAAATCAGGTGCAATGTAGTCGTGCGAACCCAAGATACCTAACTATAACTTCTCACAGTATTTTGATAGAAAGAGAAGAAAAATAATATTTCGATTACAAATTTGAATATGAAGGTGATGAGTCATAGCGGCCGAAAAGGCCTTGGGACTTAATAAATCAACTGGATAGTATGACTACATATTCTTTATACAATACTGTGTATACTACCAACACCAAACCTCTTCATACAATAAAACAGTCTTGAAAGTAAACATTCAAATGTTCATACAGATGTAGGCTACATTCAATTACCCATGTGATTTAATTACACCACTTGCCTTAGTTTATCATATAAAACACAAATTCGTCACTTTCCGACTATTAGTTTCCTTCTTTTTTACAGTACAGTTAAAAACTTAGTTATCTTCTTTTTTAATATATATTTGTTTAAAGCATCTACTGCCTCCATCAATATAATAGTATTGATTCACAAAATTACGAGCAACAAGTTTGGTCTATGGCAGCGTAATCGGTTAAAGGAATGAATTCGACGCGGCGTATCGATTTGAGCCTTCCTTGTAATTAGAAAACTTTCTCCAATTTTGTTCATTAATGTATGAAAAAAGCTTCTTTGAGTTATACTGTTTTGAGTTAACCTTTCAGAAAAAATATAATACCGAGTTTCTTTTATATGGTTGATAGGAAAAAAACATTTTGACGTATTTTCACGTATTTCGATGCAAGTCTTTCATTAGTACAAAAAATAACGAACCGTTTGACCAGTCACATATCTACATTAGTATAGTTCACTCTATCTACGGATTAGAGACAAAATTTGGTGTAAAAATTCAATGAATTAATTTACAATAATCTAAACAATCATTGCCCTTGCATCTAAAATTTTAAAGAAAACTGCTATTTATACCAAGTTAAAATTCCCGCATGTGAGGCCTAACAAATCGACACCATGTGCTCCTCCAACTCTTGCTATCTCCTATAAATATTAATCTTGCTTTCTCCTATAAATATTAATATTATTTCATACCTTTGAGATGAAACTAGCTATCAAAATAATAAGACGAATTAAAGTTCTTTTTTAATATGAGAGCAATTCACCGAGTTTTGTACTCAGTGTGTTTCTTCGGTCTGGGCCTTGCGTACACGCTGCCAGTCTTACAAGGCGAGGACGTGACTGGGGATATTCACTTCGGGGTGGGACTTCGTAGAGTTGTAGTACCCCCTGAATATCATTTACTGCCAAAGTAAGAAACCGCAATAGCTGAATATTTCCGAGAAAAAAGCTCTCAAAAGTTTCATTTTACTCTATATATTGAACATTTTACCTTCATTTCCAGCCTCGCAGTAGTGTATTCGGTAGCGTGCTTGCCCTCGACACGTGTAATAGGGGTTCTCTCTTCCTTTAGGGCAGTTCCTTATTATATATTTCAAATAAAATTTTTACTATAATTTCAGTAATAATAATTTTAACTTTTTAAAATTTGAAGCTGTGTCACTTTTGTTTATTTTAAGTTACAGCTATATTTTTTGAAAATAAATCCTATTATCACTAGAAATCCATTTTCTGCAACTTACAGGAGCAAAGACCAAGTGACCGTTACTATAAAAATTCCATGCTGTAATACATAAGCCGTAAAACAAAGTGTAATAAATTTGAAGAAATAAAGCTATTTTTTAAAATCACGCCACACTGGTTACGAGAAGTTACTGTTGGAGGTATCCGAACTAGAGGAAACTGTCAAACGAGCTCTCGACAAACTCCCGCGCAAAGTAAATGCTGTTCTCGCAAACAGAGCAGAAAAAAATCAATCATGTCGTAGTTATTGGAGGAAGTGGGAGAGTGGAATCCGCTGCGACGTTGTTTCAAGTTCCAGAAAATGGCGATACCCAGAAGCTCATGCAAATGTTGGTAAAAGACGCCGATATCAGTCAGAGGAATCAATCCGGTTATAGTTCTTTGCATGTGGCTGCAACTTTTGAACATGAACACACGAGTTGGTTCCTTTGGGTAACTGCGAAGTTGATTTTCTGGGAAGTCGTGCTCAAATCGCTGTCCATTGAGCATCTGCTCAAAGTCATGTAAGAGTTGTCCTTCACCTCCTAAAGTCTGTTACGCATGTGAGCGTCAAGAAGTGTGATGAAGAATTCGCTTTGCCGCTAAGGACGAGCATGGGGAAGTGGTAGAGGAGTTAATTAATAATAAGGTGTGATTGAATGGGAACTAAGCCATTGTGGCTGAAGCAAAGAGAGGAATGTGTGATATAGTCGAACTACTTCTGCGGAAATGAACATCATTTGAGCTTTCTTAAGAATATGAAAACCACCTATTTCAAATTGTTGCGAAAAGTAGAAAATATTTTTTTATACTAAACTTTCTAAAAAAAGGATGCAACATTTAAATTGGAAAAGATATGAGAATTGATCTTTCATAATCCAATGATGCATATCTTCCTTGGATTTTGAGGATTTTCTCTCATTTGAAAATATTTCTAAGAAGGGTACACGGTGTAAGCGCTATTAATGAGTTAGCAGAAGTTGGAAAAATAGACAATTTGTGAGCAATGTTAGTCGTTGGTGGTGACATCAATGCAGTATCTCCTGAATGATTTTCATGTATAGTGAGAGCTTCTTTCTTTGGTAAACATGATACGGTTATTATCTCCATGATCGAGGGGATTAAGTTAATTTGCAAAATAATTCACTGTTAACAGCCCAACGTCATGGACGAAAAACGTGTGTACGTCTGTTACTTGCTTCTGGAGCAAAAAATAAATATTTAGACAAATGTGTAGGTGATGGTCCTCTTAATTATGCTAAAACGGATGACATTCCTCGACTTCTATAACAACACCCATTATATTCCTAACTGCAATTCGTTTATTATGTGTACGTGATGGAAATCAAATTCTAACGGAAGAAGAATTTAGTATTACCAGTATTAGAATTAATGTAGTTGAATGTAGTTTTTCAACTGATATACTTAATACACAACTTATCTTTGTCTTCGTGTTTGTTTTCTAATAAATATCGCACCAATATAACTGAAACATGTTATTTATAGTTGGAATATTTGGAATAATATAAAACTAAAGTGTGCTTTAAATCAAGATTTTTAATGCTCTTTTGAAACCCACAGATAATATCATATTGTCTTATTTTATAGATAAAGAACATTCAAACTAAATAGTACATTTAAGAGTAATGTGAAGTTATGTGAATGGAAAAATATAAAGAAGTATTAGCGGTATTTTCCTGTGCGACTGTCTGATTTCTTCACTCATTTACCTACGCAGAGATACCTAAAATTACGACACGTCCTTGTATTTATTATGTACTCATATAGGATATATAAGATATAATTTTTCAAAATCTTGATTAATAAAGGGAACTACATGGAATTTGTTTTGAATTTTCGCAATTTTTACAGTAATTTTGAATTTTCACATCACTACCGAATTTTTAAAATTTTAAAATTTTTCACCAATTTTCAATTTTATATCTATGATTATGATTTTCAGGTTAAATATTTTATTTCATAATGGTTGCAGAGTTAAAGGAATTATTTCAATTTTTTGTCACTTGCCATAAGAGTTGGCATCTTACTATCACTATATTTCACGAACTAATTGAGATACTATAACAAGTCATAACATTGATCAACAGTAGTTTATCAGGGGGCGAAAACATAACTCAAGATTCTTCAGCTAATTTTGCTGAAACCAAATTATCCGCGCAATACTTTCATTCACAACATTAATTGAACATTTTCTTAACATTTTTCATTTCGTAAAAGTATGATCTCCTTCTGCGCTTTTCTATTGATGTAGTATTTTGTTGAGGAGCGTGTAAAATGATTATGTACTTATTATATAAATTGATTAGTTTCACATGTACCAAAAAGGCAAATATTTCATTTTTCTTCTTATTCTGTAGATGCCTAAGTCAATTAAAATATTCAGAAAACTTAAACACGACGAATCACATAGTTTTTTTTATGTTGAAGAACATGCGACATAATTCTAAGCTACAATGACATACAAAAATGTATAACATCATAAAATCTGTTTATCGCAAATTGCCATTTCTATACGGGTAGAAATTTTTGATTATGTAGTAATAAAAAAAATGTATGTTTGGTAAAAGAGAATAAAATTGTATTGAATTTTATTTCCTTGACTCGCTTTGCTTTTACCAAGTTTACGACAAGAAAGTAACAACAAACTCCCAAAAACCTACTCATTAACACACACTAAGAAAGAAATATTGAAAAAAATCGTTTCTATATAAGAATCAAAGGGATTTACTTACAAAACCTATATTATACCTGCATTTGTTCTCGAAATACAGTCAAAAGAGCGAAAATTCGAAGAATCACTTTTCATAGGACATAACCCCTTTTATTTGGATTTGAAAATGCGTCTGTACCACACAAAATGACATCCTGTCAAATTTTAAGTTTTTATCCTGAATCAACGCAGTCATATAAAACTTATTACGTTAATCTATTAGGAAAACTTACCAAACATTTCTAAAGTTCAGATGAGCAATATTATTTCTAGATGTATCAAAAAATCATAAAATCTGTTAGATTTCAGAGGAATAAATGGGTATAACACAATATAAACAATTTTTCGCGTTATTACGATATATAATCGCTCTATCATTTACTTGAGATCAAACGCTATAATGGTGAAACAAATGTTCTTTCCAAAAAGTAAAAATTTAAAAGGATTCATGCACCTTGAAGAGTCTCTGTTTTCATTGTAATTTCCATGACTTCAATAATGTATAGACAGGAAATTTTTCTAATCTTAAAATAAATAGTCTCAGGTAACAGTGTATTATTTACTATGCAATTTAGTATTGCATATGATATTCGTGAAAGATTATCAAATCGACTACAAACAACTTTCCACAAAATAAATACAAAATATCGATTTCAGTTCAAAGTCACATTGAGCGATTTGATGAGGTGATAAATTCGTTGAAGTAAAAAGCCAACATCGTGCTTGTGAACATTAAGCTTGAAGGAAAAACCGTTGAGAACATCTTCAGTCTGTGTCAGTTTTTGTCCACAGAAAATAAGAAGACATAATTGAACAGTCTCCATAAAATTCTTGAAAGAATAAAAACATCCTCACAATTTTCATAAAGTTTTTAGTAACGTGATGATGAATCGAGAAGAGGGGTGAAAGACTGTTTTAATATTTTTTAGTGTAAATATGTAATTCAATGGAGTGGAGTCTAAGTGTTGTGATTAAAGGTTGTCTGTTAAAAAGAGATTGGTATTTATTCATTCAGAAAATAAGAAAATTCTCTTATTCCTTGCGATAAGCCGTGCAGAGAAATAAGTAAATCCCGCTTCTGCTAATAAAAGGTGGGTAAATTTTGAGGTGTATGAAGAGCTAGACCGGCTAAAATGTGTGTTATATCTGGAGTATGCTATCAATCTAAAGACCGCTTTTATCTTGCTAAAATGACGCAGCTTTTGAGAAGAAGAAAGGATATGCACTGATAAGATAAACATTTGATATTAGTTCAATAGAGTCATTAAACCAGCGTGTTCGCTTAAGTCGACAAGCTTCTTTCCATTAAGTATTTTTTTTTTAGATTTCTGAAATTACAATACGAAGTGATTTGGTAATTGTGGAGCGTTAGCAACATTATCAAAGAATGATAAATTAAAATACGTTTGTATGTTGTTCATTGTTTTATTGTTAGAACGCTTTTTCGGCTGCGTAGCAGCCATCGCCAGTAACGTACACTGAAAAATATATATGTACATGAAAATGACAATAAAAAAAAAATGAAAGTATACAATAATAGAGTAAAACAGTATCGAAAGAAGTGTAATTTTTGTTGTTGTTGTTGCTGTTGAAATAAAGAAAAGAAAAGAACAATAAAAAATGAATGAAAGAAAATAAATAGAGTGAGCAAACCGACATAATTACATTGATGAAATTTTATTTACGAAGTTTAAAAAATTTACGATGTGGTTTTAAATTACGGCAAATTATTTATCATTGCTGATATAAAAAGACATCTACTGCTAAATTTTCTTTCTAGCTTTCTTTCTAGCTCACAAATTTTCTTCGGGAAATGGAATATTTGTTTTGTTTGTGTAACATTGCCCGTAATTCAACCAGTTGTCCACAGTTACGTTACATCTGGTATCAAAATCAGGTTAAATCAGTTTTTTTGCTATGGTTTATTACTAACAGCATACTTAAATCTGGTTGCAATAGCTACGGAGTGGAAACCTTTTCACTGATTTTACTTGGATTATTTCAATAACACTGTTCACACGACGTAGCCTTGAGGAAGGTCAACAAAAAATAATGTACTACTTACGAATTTCCGCGGTTGATAAGATAAAAACATAAATATTTTCTACCGGTCACTGAGACCGAGCCATTTTAAAGAGTTTAAGTAATCAACAGCATGTCATTACAATTATTATTCTTGTATAGAATCTACTTACAGATAACGTCACATTTTTTACGTTTTCTTAATGCGACACAAAACAGATAAATGTATCTTTTTAAACAAAACAATTCCACATTTCTCATCTTTTATAAACTAATTTAAAAATCCTCTTTATGTACATCTAATGAACATTTAACGAAAAATCTCGGGCAATTTGTTTGGCGAGGGTCTTACGGGCCCTAACATGCACATACATCCGTACTTGAGAATATTGCAGCGCGGAACGTCAGGCAGAGAATACAATGGCGGGAGCGAACTATATATAGATTTCTATAAAATCTGTAAAACATTGTACATGGAGGCGCAGTGACATATATAATATAAAGAGTTAAATAATTTATATTTCACTTACTAATAATCTTCGCATTGATGAATACATTTTTTTAATTATTACAAAATATCATTGAGTAATTCAGATATCTTCACAGTTCTTTAATGTAAATGAGCAGTTTAAATCGACACTAAACTAGAGAAACGTTTTCTTCGCACCACACAAAGAACACATGCGAGGGTTCTATAAATAGGCGCATCTCTATGAAATTTTACACGTAGGAACTCGAAATTTTGAGAGAACGTCTAATTTTGAGAGCTTTTGTCATGTAAAGATTCACTTCAATAAAAATTGAAATTCCGATTTTATAGGGGTTATTAAGGATAAATGTGTTTTTCGAATACTCGGTTTATCTTACAATTATAAGGTATCATTACGGTTTTACATAAACGTGTAACTTTTGTGGACACTTATTTTTAACGACGGATAAACAAACCCAGTGCAACAAGGACTCCCGTGCAAACATGGGCAAGGTTCTTTAGTATTGTATCTTAACCATGCGACTACGGATATATTCAAAATAATTAAAAGTAATAATATCACCAAAGTCAAGAATATAGCAATGCCGCCAGTAGGTCAGGTTAAAACGAAAAAAAGTATTATCAATAGGCGTAATGTAAGATAGGGTGTAGAATAGGGTCATTTAATCACCCACAAATTTCATTTCATAAAAGGTTTGAACATGATCACCAACATTTCCTTGAAATCATTGTATTCCCAATTTCGTTTCGGATTTAAAAATTGGCTATGGATGAGTATCATTTTAGAGGATATTCACGTAATCATCGTGCTTCAAGCATTTGACTAAGCAAGTCTATTTCATCTCGCCAGTCTGCTTACGAGGAGAGGTTAGACAAGCTCCACTTGGATGTATCCGAACTTAAAGGATCCGTCAAACAAGCCCTAATCAAACTCTTACCTAACGTGGATCTCTACGGACAAATAGAGCAGAAAACAATTGTAATACTGTCGTAATTAAAGGAGGAAGTGCGAGAGTGGAATCTGCTGCGACGTTGTTTCAAGCTACGGAAAATGGCGATGTCCAGACGCTCATGTAAATGTTGGTAGATGACGCAGATATCCGGCAAAGGAATGAATCTGGTTATTGTGCGCTGCATTTGGCTGTAATTGCTGGACGTGAACACGTGGTAATGACACTTTTGGGAAACTGCTTAGTGGGTTTGCTGGGACGACACGGTCGAACTGCTCTGCATTGTGCATCTGCTCAAGGCCGTGTGAGGATTGTGCGTCGCCTCCTCATTGCTGGAGCGAACTTGTATGCAAAGAACTACGATGAAGCATTCGCATTGCTGCTCGCTGCTATAGCCGGACATCTGGAAGTGATAGAAGAATTAACTAATGGTAACGCTTCATTGAATGCATGTAACAAGAGTGGGAATTCAGCTATGCTGTCTGCAGGAAAGGCAGCTATGCTGTCTGCAGGAAAGGCAGAAAAGTGGGATATAGTCGATTTACTTCTACGAAAAGCAGCATCCGTTGAGCATACCAATGAATATGAGAACAATCTATTTCAAATCGTTTTAAAAAGTAGAAATTATCCTTGAATGCTTAGTTTGCTTAAAATAATGTCTGGAAAAGGTGATGTAGAAGAGGAAATGAGAATCGCTGTCGTGTATTCTGATGATGCATACCTCTCTTTGGTATTTGAGGATTTTGCTCCTGGTTTTTCAAGAAGAGAAGATGGTATAAAGGCTATGAATAAATTATCAGAGGAAGGGAAAATTGACACTTTGGGAGCGTTGTTGGACGTTGGGGGTGATATCAATGCTCTAACCCCAAATGGATATTCCTGCCTCATGTCCGCTAGTTTTTATGGTAAAGTTGATATTGTAAAATTTCTCGTAGATCGAGGCGCTTCTGTTAATTTGTAAAATAATACTAAGGTTACAACCCTACACTTTGCTGCACAAGAGGGACGAATAGAGTGTGTGGGTCTATTACTTGCTTCCGAGGCTTCATCAAATATAACGATGGCACTCCTATGTTTATGCTGAAACGGATGACATTCGTCGTGTTTTAGAAAAACACACATCTGATACCAAACTATAATGTTTTCATAAATTGGGTGTATTGGGTGGAAAGTAAACTATCTGGAAAAAAATTAATATAAGTAGTATCAGTAATCTAATCAAATGACGTTTTTTAAATGAAACACTAAATATTTTAGTGCTTATATCTTGTTTGTTTTAGTACGAGTAAATATTGTATCAACCTAAGTATATTGTACATTTTGTATATTTAGAAGAAATACAGTAAATTTATAAGATATTGTCAATATGTGAAATATTTGAAAATTACTATCAAATATTCTTTTAATAAAAGATTTATTACTATGTTTGAGACTTGCTAATTCTTATTTTTATAAAGGAATTATATACGTAAGTAAGACCCTCCCGTACTTACTACAACAGTAATGTGTGCCACTCTGGCCTAGTTTTACAAAATTTACTCACTAGATGCTCTTGATACTCTTGGGTGGAACACCGTCTATATATAAACCAGATTTTTGTACCCAGGTTTATAGCTGTGGGGGTAAGTTACATCGGGTTCAGTGTAACTGACGGATGACTGACTCGTTCACTCACTCATTCTGCAACCTTTGAATCTGTAACTTCCGAGTACCAAGTATAGAGGGAGTCGACGCGAGTGGTGTAGTGGTAGCACATCTGCAACCATAGCAGGTTGTCCCGAGTTCGAGTCCAAGTCCGTCACCATTATCACTCGGCTGCAGACAATGCAATCATTCAGCACTCACTTGCGGTAAATTTCAGGAAATAAGAAATATTATCTAGGGTATGTGAAGATTGTTAATTCAAATCTTTAGAAAATAATTATTGAAAATTTCCATTTTAATTGGGTGTAAATATTTGGTACGTTATCTAGAACGATTAAATCATGCATCAAAGAAGAAAGAAGAGTATATTTGCGAACTTGACATTTTGGGAGAACGTTAATATGCAGCTTAATGGGGCAAAAATATGGATTTAAAAAAAATACGATTACAGGAGCTGGGAGAAAGTGTAACGCCTACATTCGAATATTTATAAATATCTCAAACTAATTAAGGTTTCAGAATGCATAACAGGTATTTGGAACTATATGGATAAAAATAATTAATGTATATAGAAATACAGTGGTTTCATGTTAATAATGTCTTCGTCTTAATTAATCTAAATGAAGTTTGTGAATTACTTTTAGTAAAATTAACCTGATTTCAAATATTAATTATATTGAAATTAGGGAAGAAATTGCATGCATGCACTCAATATAAGAGAATGAAGAAGGAAACTTTGTAAAATGATATTAATCAATGTTAAAGGAATCAACCAATTTATAATTTTAGTTCTTTTTTTAATTTTTTTCTCCACTTTTCAGATTCACTTATTTTTGTATAAAATTTGTTTTTCTGTCTTCTATTCCATGGAAGCGTAGGGATTAACGAAAAGTAGTTTCACATTAAAAACTCTTATTTTCAAATGAAACATATTTTACAGAACATGATTTACAATTTTCATTTGACTATATTATTTGGTTTTTATCAGGTGCATAATAATTAGTAGTTTTCGGTTGTTTTATGTTACATATATTTACTTCCCTCATTATCCTTTTTTTTTCGTCAATTTTTTTTCTCACTGCTCTCATTTTCAAGGATTCCTACTTCACACACATTTAAGTTTTAATGTGTTTTAGTTGTACATGTATTTTAATAGACTCGAAACGTGATGATTGACACGCAAATTATATTTTTTAATCGTCAGTTTTAAATAATTAATGCCCTTGTAAATGTTCTTACATACCTTTTTGCCGAAATAAAAATATGAAAAATATCAAGTTTTATTTTTATTTTTCCCCAGGGCTTCATAAAATAAATTACCCATAATTAAATATTTGTCTTTATATTTTTGATTTTCCTGTTCATAATGTATTATATATTTATTTATTATATAATATTCAGGCAGCAGTAATACATTCCGAAAACATCCGAATCTTACAATTCACAATATTGATATTACTATATCTACAATGTACCCAACAGTTTGGCAAAGTATAAAATTGTATGTTGCTGACAAGGACTAATGATCGTAACGTTGATGAGCCCTAAAGCCCCAAAGAAAAAAAAAGATGTTGACAATGTATAGTTAGGCCGGAACAGTGAGTAATATATAAAGTGTGTAGTAATATAAAGTGAATAATACATGTAAACATAAAATATTATTCGGTGATCAAGTTCATTACTATTCTAGAAGAACTTGAGCAAAAAAATCACTCACACAGTTATAGAATGAAAAATAGTAAATGAGTTTAAATGAACCCGAGTGCAACCTTGTATAAGAACGTGAAAGTAATATTTATGACTTGTCATTTTAATTCATATCCCACTATTATATTGAATGTGAAAAGATGGATCCTTGTTTCCTTTCACCCAAGAAATGTACTCATTAATGTAATTTTCCTCAGTTCATTGAGCACATAACTTTAAATTTTTACCGTTTTAACTTGCCTACCGTTTTAAAATACTGACAATACAAATCTTATTCAGAAGAAAAACCAATGAGGGTGTTATGTTAACGAAATAAAAACCTAAAAAAAGACAATAGAAGAACACCCTCTTGAGCTTTGGGAAATCATGAGAAGTTAGAATTCACAAATACGGTGTTGGTTTAAAATTCGTCGTACTTGAAATATAGACGCGCTACTTTAGGAGACCGTAAAATGCCGCAACTGGAATACAAATTACAGTAGGACTCTCGCATACAAAGAGAGACCAAAAAAATATGCGACAGAAAATCGATGTGCAAGGAATCAAGCTTATTCATACTGTGACTCGTTCAAAGTTGAGCAGCACGTCTCGAATCCACTGATTCGATCGTCAACCTTCACTTTTAGTTCCACCTGAGAACACTGATGAACTTTACGAGCTGATATTACGAAGCTACGGCTACGAGGAGGAAGGATTCAGTGACTCGGAAGAATCAACGACTGCGAGAGAGACGAGACGAATACTCGTAAAAGACACAGAGGCACGTTGGTGAAAATTGGTTTGAAGGTATTGAATAGTTCGAAGTTAATGAGCAAACAAAACAATATATTCAATATGAAAATGAATGTTTGCTTGTATTTTATGCAGTCCTATAACATTCATCCGATTCAAATGATTCCTTTTTTAATTAATAGACATGTTCTCTGGCAATTTTGCGTAAAGAAACTAGGCAAGTCTGGAATAGTCAACCTTCGGAGACTATATTCGCTTACGCTGCCAAAACGGTTAGATGTAGGTGACAACTATGAATGACAATTTTGTTCGCCTCAAAGAGTTCTACAAAAAAATTTCAGAACTGCATATTTCTATCTACGAAAGATAACCTAAATTATTGAAAAAAAGGTATTGAAAATATACGTGTAAAAATACTTCAAATAAAGACAGTAATTTATGTAAAAAAATGATTTCTAGTCCAATTGAATGCATTCTTGTTTTGTCCATTTAATAAAGAAAAAAACTGCTAAAGATAAAACCCTAAAATTTGGACAAATGGTTTAGAATTTACTAGCGTTTTAATTTTACAAGCAGCTCAGGATGACCTGACAAGCTGGCGTGCTACCCGGTGTGAGGTGCTTCACGTGAAGCTAACATCTTTGATTTTCCATTTTCGAGAATCTTAAGTATAAAGAAGAGTTAAAGTGCAACGTAACAAAAACACTCGAGTGAAACGGGGTGGGTTGCTAGTATTCAATAAACTTAAATAAAATGTTCAGTTCTCAAATTTCAATTTAAAAAGTTCTAATGAATTATTATTTGTCTTACGTTTACTTTTTTTCTCAGGAAATGATAGCTGAACGGAAAGAATGTGTTTGGTGCCCAAAGTTTCCATTTCCATTTATTTCCCTAGAATAACTTCAGAAAGGTCTCAAATGACCTCGATGTAGGCGAGCCCTAAAACCCCATTTAAAAAGAAACTTGAGAACTTTGTAACCATGCGTATTGTTGCTATGCTTATACCTTCCACCACAGATATTTGGTTGTACCTGGGTAAATGCAATTTTTCCAGGCGTGAATGTAGATTCATCTAGAATTACTCATGTAGACGATAATTCTAGGACTAATTACTGGGACTATATTGTTTCATCTTTCAAATTTTTTTTATTTCTTGCTGAGAGGTATTGGTATGTCTTTTGAGATATTCTTAATTATATTTATGCATAATTTGAAATTACTAATATACATTTATTTAACCATTTTGACTGTAGTATGTTTTAAAAATTGAAATATTTTGATCACTTGATATGTGTGGATACTTAGATATGAACAAACGTGTAAACGGATAAGTATTTCATTTCACGAGGCTCTTTATAGTGAGTATTTTACATTTTAAAAATCTTTCTTAGGACATTCGCTTAGTTTTCTTAATTAGTAGACAAGTATTTTACTCATGTATTAATATACTTCGTCAATTTTATTTATTAAAATAATAGAAATATGAAAATTGTCTGCGTAGCAAGAAACTCTCTATCAACAATGTTTGACAATTCCCTTCCCAATTTTCATCGTTAATTTCAAATGATATGAAAGCGAGGAAAAAAAAAGGAATACGTAAAGTAATAAAATAGTAGTCAACTGTCTTCACATTTCAATCAGGTTAGGAATGGATTGCATCCTATGTCTGACAATCAACCTATCAAAATAGTTTTCATTGAGTACGGTAACCATAATTGTCAAATCATATCAATCACAGCGCGAGGTTAAATTACATTAAACGATCTTCAAGTTTGGGTTTTTGTCGTTTATATCGTTTGTCGTTTAAACGTTATAATGTTTACGAGTTTTGTCAATCGTTGAGAAATTTTTCCCGTGACGCAACTTGCCTCATTGATTCAAAATTCCTTACAGAGGCGTAAACATATTTCAAGAAGAAAAAAAACATATTCCTGTTTGTAAAAAACCAAAAACATATACAACTGCATTATTATTGTGTCCCACACGTAAAATTGTAAGATACTCTGAAGAAAACCAAGAAAATGTCAATTTGACGTAGCTTTACACTATGTGTGTCACCACGACTACAAATCCTAAGCTAAAACTATCAAAATTAAAACTTTGAGAGTCTTCAATTAATAAAGCGAGGTGGTTGGAAATGATCACTCGTGAATTTGTGAAAAAAAATCCCGTGTATTTTGTCATTCTATTAACTATAGAAATGTGGTGTTTCTATTAACACAATACATGCAATGTTTTCTGCACAAAAAATAAGTGCTTCAACTAAAACATGCAATCGTAACATTTTAAATCTTCACATACCATTTAAAAGTGAGAGGGAAGCTACAACCAAAGACTTGGAAAGATTTATCAATATTTTCTCGCAATTAACTTCCTTCTTATTCATAAACTAATTCAAAGAATAAATGTGAAAAGGATTTAAAAAGTAACTAAATTATATTATTTACTAGTACTATACTTTTATAAATTTATCATCTTATCTTCTGTATAAATTATGTAATACAGTTAGCATAGAATCCACTTTTCAACAAATACATTATATTCCACGACACAAATAAAAGTTTATAAGATTACGTAGCACAAAATATGTAAACTTTTATTTGTGTCGTGGAATATATATAAGTTTATAAGATTACGTAGCACAAAATATGTAAACTTATAGTTGTTTCATGAAATATAACGAGTTTGTTGATTTATAAAAAGGTATTTTGCTTATAAACGTTATTAAACAACTATGAAATTAAATTCACTATAAATTTTCCGCATTTTTAACATCCCAACGGAAAACGCATTGTTTGATAATCACCACTTAAATAATAGAAGTAAAGTAAAACTTTGTCGAAATTTTATCAATATTATACGAAATATATCATAAAATGACAAACTCTAAAAATAAAAACACCATTAGTATAACAAAGAAGTGCATGTCTTATTAATTGGTGTAATTTATTCAACGTACTGTGATTTTCTACGTAAATAAACATTGGGCGTGATACAGAAGTGTTGATGACTAGTGAAACCATTATCTTGATATAAATGGACTGTAAAATTCTGATACAGATCTAAACCCTCATCGTTAGCGGAAAATATGTTCGAGGCCGTTTAATGCGATAAAATGTTTCCGTATTTGATTATACATAATGTGAGAAATTGTCCCACTAAATGTTTAGATAAAAAGTATAATAATGCTAATAACTCCAGCGAAAAATAACATAAAAATTGATAGTGTTAACTATAACGAATTACAATAATGTAGAAATTGTTAATACCAACTGGCCACCGTCAAATGAACTTTTAAAAATTTTAATCCGGCAATTAATATTCAAATAAGGTAAAGAACAAAAACAAAATAAAATTTTATTGGACTTTTTAAAATACCAACTAGGAGTGTTTTTCAGCGGTTTTCCTTTGAGTATTTATTTGGAATTAATGGTATGGCATTACTTGCTTCCTGAAAGTAAATTAGCTTATTGTTCTCCATGTGAACATATGCAGTTTTTAACTGCTTACATGCTTATACATTGGAATATGATGCAAATTGCAAAGTTCATGTTATCTTCGAACCATAAACCTCACACAAATGATATATTTGTCTAACATACTCATCATTGGACTGTATAGCAACACGTATACAAGACAAAACGAAAAAATCTAGTAATCTCAATTTTGAAAAGAAACAAATCGTTTCAATACAATATTAATTGGTTCCTTTAAAAATAATTTAGTCTTGTATCCTTAGGAGAAGTGATAGGTTTGGAAGTGATTTATTTTTAATGAAATTTTAATCTGTGTATGTATTAATAATACCCAGTGACAGTTGCGAACCAAACAACCGTCATCCAAATATGAGAATGTATTACAGACGTACGTAAGGTGGCTCAGCAAACGTTTATGTCGTGGCGGACTCTAGTGCTTAGCAGAGAAAAGAGCACTATTTCATATAATATCTCTTCACTAAAAGGCAGACACATTCTCCTCCGAGCATGGCCTTCTCGTACATGAACTCTCATATCACGGAGTTTGAAAGCACACTTTTTACGACGGCAGCTCCTGTGAATCTATCAACACCTCGGGTGGGAGTGCGTGTTCATAAAGCAGACGAAATGTGTCCCTTTTGGATCAAGGGCTTCGGACTCATAAGCCCCAGGCGCTCCGACGTTCACCGCCTTTCAGATCGAAGAAGGAAGGACGGAAGGAGGAAAAGACGACTCAACAGAAAGCTGCCACCGGTGAAACTTTTAGAGAGACTGTTCCCACTATTGACGCTCACAGACTGTCCCAGTGACGACAACTTTCGCAAAAACATTTATAGTAATAAAATACGTCCCGAATATTGAATTAAGTGATGAAGTTCGTAATTTAACAAATCTATCAAAAAATCATTACGTAAGAAGGAACAATAAGATTCGAGGTACAATTCGAAGTTAATTGCGAGAAAATATTGATAAATCTTTCCAAGTCTTTGGTTGTAGCTTCCCTCTCACTTTTAAATGGTGTGTGAAGATTTAAAATGTTACGATTGCATGTTTTAGTTGAAGCACTTATTTTTTGTGCAGAAAACATTGCATGTATTGTGTTAATAGAAACACCACATTTCTATAGTTAATAGAATGACAAAATACACGGGATTTTTTTTCACAAGTTCACGAGTGATCATTTCCAACCACCTCGCTTTATTAATTGAAGACATATATTGATGACCGACTGTATGATGGGTATTTTATACCACTTAGAAGAGGATATAAAATGGAACACATATAAAACACATTATAATCTCATTTAAGTCCTTCTCTATAAATTTCTCTCTTTTTTTAATATTCTCTTATTAAATATTTCAGTTATGAAAGACCTTTAATAGAAAAATGATCATCTTTTACTTCACAACGTTTCGGCCATGATTTTGGCTTTCATAAAGTGTTTGCACAAATAATGTAGAATCTTTGTAAATTGTCATGAATGAAACTGTGTAATACTCGCATTATTCAGGAAACCACCCTCCACAAAATCTTTGCTGAAACGTACTATAGTAACTTTTATTTACTTCTTAAAGGTCGTTTGATTTCATAACTTAATAAGATAAAAATTTTAGAAGTAAATAGTTATATTTTTACAGGACACAAATTATATGGAAAATTGATTTCCTGAATAACTTGAGGATAATTTCGTTCCAGACGTAACTATATTACTGATCATAAGTGAACATGTAGTGAAAGCAAAAATGCTTGCTGAATAATTAATCAGTGAAGTATAGTAATTTGTCGATTGAAAGTGTCAATTAAAAATTTTCTAAAATCATAATATAGAAATGATGAAAATCATCACTTTTTCTCGTGTATCATCCCCATCCTACACTTACGTTTCTAAACTAATGATTTTTCGCTTTTATTATTCAATTCATTTGAATAGTATGTATTCGTGAAATAATATTCCACCGTAACTTCCATCTCTACATCTCTTACATATTTTATTTGTATGATTTCGTTGAGTCCACAAAAACTTATCGCGGTAGTTTCTGAAATAAGTCGTGCTCAGCACACATTCGTCATTCTGACATTTTCTACTCGAGGGTCACAACAGTCGACGATTACACAAGCACATAATTCCTGATCTGTGTAGATTGCATGGGATTATTCCCTTTGGTATTAGAGACTTCAAAGTTTTCCGCAAGTGGCAAGTCTTATGTTATGCTTTGTAAACATGTCTTATGTAGGGTCGATATTTTCCGTCTCCGGTTGTTAGTGTCTTCAGATGAATTTACAAAGGTCGATGTCTTTTTTTTTTCGAAGACTTATCACTCTTACTAGGTAGGAGTAAACGATACACAATTCAACTTCGGAAATCTTCGGAAGGGATTATAAGAGACTGTTTCACTAAGCAATTTTTTTAAAAATTAACATTAGTACTAGAGTTTTGCAATAATGAAAATATTAGAGCTGTTTATTTAATTTTAGTAAAAGGGAAGTTCTGAATTATCACGAATAAGTCAAAAGCTTCACTTTTCCAATTACGAAATTTTTTTACATGAACTTTATTAATGAGATTTTTATTTATTACTGCAAAATATACTTTCAGCCGCAACAATTAGTGTTTCACTTTTTTACTGTCCTCTTAATTTTTAACATATATTGATGACCGTTATGTAGCCAAAAGAGATGTATGCCATGATGAATAAAATTGACAGTTTGACGTGACACATTATTAATGACGTTATATGTCTAAACCATGATACATGACTCCATATATTCGTCCTTCTATAATTTTTATTTATAATAAGTCCTCATTTTCCGAATATTAAACAAGTTACACGTCATACTTAAATTTATTTTTGCTATTTGCACCTAAAAAAGAATTGGACAACTTTATACATGACGGGACTTGAGGACAAAGATCATTGTCAGAGACAGTATGTGTTTTGGGATGTACATTGTACGAATTATACAGCACAAAGAAAGTTTCTTTGTAAAACCAATGAGTGATTGATATTCAATTTATCATAATGAGTGATATTCAATTTCTTAAGTTATAGGAATAGTTTTTGTATTGAGAAACTTAACGTTAAACTTTCCTTCCCTTAAAAATATGTATTTATGGCTTAACCTGTACAAGTAGTTTAATTCGACTTTTATTTACTAAAAATATGTTTCGCTCAATCCCGAAGCGTTCTGGGTTTTATCTACTACTGACAATATTATTGATTTTGATATCGCAAGTGCCAATAAATAATGAAAAAAAATTCTATTTTCTGTACTGCAAAAGCATCGAGATTCCCAGAAAAAACATTTCTGTTTTTGTGTCAGCAAATATCGACTGATTATTGAAAATAACTGAGTTGTGACTTTGCTCTTATTTATTACATGTGACAAAAACCCTTGATTAAAATCATAAAATCACCGTAAAATTACTTAATAATTTAATAAAAAATATAATACAGGTGCCCTACCATGCCTCTTCATATGTTTTCTATTTGTTTAACTGGAAAATTGTAAGAAGAGTATTTTCAAATTAAGTGTCATTTCTACACCATTTCGTGCATTTCACCGAGTTTGATACAACAGTCACCTTTGGTTTCATTTTTACGATTGTCTTACTTGAACCTTCAAACTTTCTTGATAAATTACATTCTCAGTTTGACATTACATTTTTGTGTGTCACACCACTTTATTATTATTTCTAGAATTAGTTATTTAATTATCGAAAAAGTGAAACAATTACACAAAATGTGGTGACTTCACATTGTCTGTATCATTATTTCCTTAAATTCTCTTAAGATGAAGACTAATTGAAAAATTACCACTGGCGTTTCTTCTTATGTTTTTATACATTAACATCACATACATAATCATATTCATTTTATACATTTAATTTTATGTTTCGATTGTATTGATTCGCTGGGCAGGTTAATAACGCCCATGTTCATGCTTCGACAAAGTAGAATGAATTGAATCACGGAATCAATCAAAATTAATGGTCATTGTTGCTAAAATATTTTTGCGTGAGAAGCGCGTTTGGTAGTAATTGCTGAATTTAAAGTACAATTTTTATTCATTTGGTATTATCAACATCTCTCGAGATGTTTATCAGAAAACGGTATTTGATTAGGGAAATTTTCTCAAATATTTGATAACTACGTAATATATATATTAATATCGTATTTAATATGTTTAGACTAATATGATAACTTCAATATCCTTTGATAACTCATTTTACCTTATACTCATGAATGATGAGATACATTAAGGACGCTTCGTATGAGAAACACATACTCATAAGGGTAAATGAGGATCATTCGCATTTTTTGCATGACCAACAACAATCCCAGGCCTGGGTTCGGAGGAGTCTCGTAATCGGGTTAGCTGAAGTAGGTCACATAATCATGCTCTTTAGCCTCATCTTCCGAGTAAGTGTTAACGAAATTAAGACTTGCATGCACGGGGTTCGGCGGAGCTCGGATCTGATCGTGCTCCCGAGTATCATGGCACGTTTCGCACAGGCGTACAAATTAATATCGATCAAAGATCAAAATTTTCCCTCCTTCACGTTAGTGTCCCAAAGGCGTCTTTGGAGAAGGAACGCGATTCTCACGTCGACGGAAATCGGCTAGTTCCGCCAAGTGATCTACGAGGTGGCTGAGGTTGACTGTTACGAGGGGGTGACACTGTCGCGCTCTGTGAGCGATTGATGAAGGTATGCTCTCATGTGCAAAGAGGCGAAGAGCGCATACAGGCAGCAGTATCACGACACGACTTCAACATGTGGTTTTTTTAAAAAAAACGTGGATTTACTGTAAAAAGACTCTCGTCGGCTGTTAAAGCAAACTCATGGCACTAGTAACTATTGAGACACATTCACGAGTGTAAATATTATTACGCATAGCATCTTGGCATGTAAAACGTCCGTCATCGGTAATTCTCATTGTGGTATTGCAATAAATCATGTATGTATAAATTCCGCATTTCATTCTAAGGTAATATGAGGTGAGATTCTATTTTCCAATGCGCATTCTTACTTGCATTAATCCTAGAATTTAGGGTTCTGAATATTTTCATTCACAGTTGGCAATGCTTTATGTTTCATTCACTCGCGCGTAAACCTGATCACGCAATCACGTGACTCTTCCGCACCTCGGCCAGTCTTTGTCGTTGGTCTTCCTCGCAATTTTACCTACTAGTACATACAAATGTAAAAACGCAAAAAGGGTAAAATTTTCGTCTAATATCCAGTTGTTTTTTCAGCTACGATCGACGAGGTCCACATCGTGAGCAAGCGGCGCATTGGCACGACAAGCAAGCGCGATCTAAGCTCTTGTATTTCCGCACTATCACGCAACCGGCGACGCTAGCGTTGGAGGATGTGGAGGCACAAGACGCGGGCGAGTATCGATGTCGTGTCGACTTCGAGCAATCGCCCACACGTAATGCCAGAGTTCGACTCACAGTGATTGGTAAGCGATTTTCAAATTTGTAATAGAAGACTAAAACAAACAATGTTAATCTATATTGTGTTGATTGTGTTAATGTGTTAATCTATAATCAGATAAAGCTTTTATTAAACATTAAAAGCTTAGCCTGCGTCATCAGTTATTTAAAAATTTGCACCGAATAAATTTTTCTTACTATTTTTACAATTTATAAATATGTTGATGTAACGGATATCCACGAAATCTACTTTATCCACCGGTCAGAATTTATAATAATATTTCTTATTAGTAATGGGAAAAACATTATTCAATATGCGTTGTAAAAATATCAGTAAACCAATGAATCATGTTGTCTTGTAGAGTTTTCTACCTACGACATATCCAGAGAAATTCAGATTCAGTTCAGAGATAATTTTTTTTCTTCACTGTCTACTGCAGACAAATTCTGATAAACTGTATATTACGTAATATTTTACATGCACACTACGTCGTCAAACATCATCGAAAGACATTTTAACATTATTAAAGCACCTAAATCCAATAATTCTCACTGTTTATTATAGGTTGACCGTGATCCTCGAACGCCGAAGGTAAAGAAGGGGTGAATAGTATGAAAGAGCGATACTTCGAGATACGTGAATAACGCACTGCTCCGGCAATCACTAGGCGAAGAGAGGAAATAATTAAACAGAGTGTTTAGTTATTAGTTAGTGAAAGGCTAAGTACTTCCCCATTTTCCCCTAACCTCTCTTCTTTCATTTTCCATGATCTCAATAACTCTATATGATAAGAAAGGCGATATTTCGATCATTAAACAGTCTATGCGTTAAAATGTAAAGAAGTTGTAAGATTATGAAAAAAAATTAAACTTATATTAACCATTTTTCTTCTCAAAGTCCTCAAAACTATGTTATGTAAGAAAATTAGAAATACACACAACAACAAAATAATATGTGTTTTTACTTAAATTTAACATAAAAATTGCAATAAAAATAGATTTAAAAGAGTGGCATATTATTGAGGAAAACAGTGTCTCTTTCTGGACTATTCATTGCAAAGCTATATACAATAAATTGTTTAGAAAGAGATACTATGTTTTCCTCAATAATACATGAAAACTCTTTCAATACCTCACCATCACCTAATAAAAGAATTACATTCGTCTGACTACATTTCATAAATATTGATGTTTACTATGAGATTTGTTTTTTTCCACGAATATTTCCTTTGTTCTCAATTTATGAAATTTACTATTACGTTTCCAAAATAATATTATTTCCATGAAAAAACAATTTATTTCATAGAAGCATTTTATTCTAATAAACTGCTTTAATAGTATACGATGTTTTATTTCGTGAAATGCCTTTTCCATGCAAGATTTTAGTTAATTATTCTCCCACGAATTAAAAACATACTACTCCGGCAATCCGGCAAATTTACATATAATGTTTTACATCGCTATTTAATTATCAGATGAACCCTATCAAATCACTCCCATTCATATTTATAGAAAAAATATTACGGGAGTTTAAATGTACAAAATGAACAGAAAATCATATCTTAGAATTAACTTCAAACATCCTGCATAAAGAATACTTGACAAAATCTGCCCACCTCGTTTAAAACACGTTTTCTCGACACTTATGTGTGATATAAATAGAGATTTCTTTTCATTTTCTTTGGTACGAATTGTTTGGTCTTGCCTTTTACACGAAGTATTCTGTTTTCAGCGTTTTAATTCCAGTATAAACACAAAAATCGTTACGGTGTTCAATATTTTTGATGTAGTTACGAGTGCTTGATGATACACATTTTCTCTCCTTCGAATGCTCTAACGCGGCAGTATAGAGTGATTTGAGTTAAGCATCACATGGAAAGTAAATAAGGAACTTGAGTAACTTCGAATTTAATTTGTATTTTAGAGAAAACTAACTATATACTATTTCTTTTATAAAGTGAAAGCTAACGATTTTTTTTAGGAAATCCAGAAAATAATTTGCAAATTTTCGGCAATTGGTTGAGTATCACGGGTACAAATGGGATATTTCCGAAATGTTACATTTTAAATATAAGATTTTTTCTATTGCACAACAATTAATTAACTCTAAAATACTGCAGGAACAATGATGTTTCATGAAAAATTATATCGTTTAATATTGGCAACGGCAATAACATATGGTAATAAAATACATCTCTGGAATAATTTAGTAAGTATTTTAAACAAAATTAGTTTGAAGTTATTAATTAAATTCAGATTCTGGAAATAACATTTCGGAGCATAAATAATTACAAATAAAAAATGTTAAATTAACTCCAAAAATATAATAAAAAATTGTGTTTTTAATAATTTAGCATTTAATGAGAGTCCGGTAAGTAAAGGGAATCAATGAATAATTCCTCCTATAATAGCAAATACTGCTCCTATTGATAAAACATAATGAAAATGAGTCACTACATAGTAGGTATCACGTAAAATAAGATCAATATATGAATTTGCTAGTACTATTCCAGTTAATCCTCCAATTATCAATAGAAATGCAAGTCCTAAAAATTATAATAATGGTCTGTAATTGAATTGGGATCCATGAATAACCACGTAAAATTGAACAAAATATGTAATAAGTAAATTTTAGGACTTAAAAATAAATTATTTTATATATGCTAATAGGTAAGAAAATACATCTCAATTTCACGTACCACAAATTTAAATTAATTTTGTTTATTACTCTTTGAAAAAAAAATGATAGAAACAGGAATATATTTTCTTTCAGTATTTACCAGTAAAAGTACAGTACCAAATCACTATTTTAACACATTATGCGTCACTAAGTAAATCTAAATCCATTTGTGCTCCATAGACGCTTATGAAGCCTACTTCTCGACTTTGTGAATATTCTGTGTGCGTCGAGTGTGTAGCACCCGTACGTCTCGGAGTTAGGACCAAAGAGGGTAATAGGTCTCCTGCGAATACACAAGTCATGCTATTGACGAAACTTACTCAAACCTCGTTTATCACGTGAGAGAGAGAGCAGGGCGTCAAACTTCGTCCTTTGAAATTAATCTCTCACTATAACGAACGATGCCCAACTTACCTACGACTGTCACTTGTTCCTCATCTACATAACCTACACTCCAGACCGTGTCTTATCCGAAACCGCCATTACGTAGCAATATGACTCATTTGTCAACCTTCATGAGGAAACACGCATATATTTCATACGAACGTAGTGACAAACTAAATGTCCCTTATTTAAGAATAGAAGTAAAATGTTTTGAACATGAGGAAGTTTTTGCTCTTTGAATCTGGAATAACAGTCGAATAAGTTAACTTATAATATTTTTATTTAAAAACTAAAAATTAATATAATTTTTGTATTACTTGCGACTGTTCTTGTGTTACTAGAAAATAAAAAGTGTTTTACGAGTTGTAGAGACCTTATGTGGACCCAAAGAAAGAAGAATAAGTAGGTTAATAAAAAATTTAAGAATAAACCGAATGTGACGAAATAAAATTATTCAGTGCTGTATTCACACTCAAAAGGAATTACGCGCAAATGGATGGCAATAGAATTCAGTTATGCACCCGGGATACTCTCGGTATTTATTTTACTTATGGTTGACTAGGCATGGTAATCTATCTCGATGTTAAGGCATAAATTGTAAACCTGTTATGAAACAGATGTGGACAGAACGTCCAACCTACACCATATCACGCTTTCTACAGAGTCATTCTCACTTTAACTAAAATACTAGAAATAAACATCAAAACCCTTCTATAATTAAAACAGTAGCATTCACTAACCCTCAAGGCCAGAGATCGAGGAAATTTCATTTTTCAATATTGACAATACTATTTGATTTGAGGACCCACCCACCTCATTTCATTGTTTCTTTAACTTTCATTTCATTCTTTAGGAATATAACAATAATTATAATAAACTTTATAAGAGGCTCGTGTGTTTATAAGCTCATTTCCGTGTACCATATGACAGCAGCGCTCTTTTAAAAAAATAGTACGATGTCTGCGAAGCACGTCGACCTTAATCGCTAAAACTGCTACTACCTCACAGGCACGCTGTAGGGAGGAATGGATTATTCCAAAAAGAGCCATGCTATTTATTTCATTTTTTCGCTTCAAATAAATTATTGTTCCTTCTGATATGATACGAATATGTGAAATAAGACTCTCAATTGTTGATATTTCCAAGCAGAATTAAGATTTGGAGCTTTTGTGGGAATATAATATCAAATAGTAAGTCTTAATGAGCTAAGGTGAAATAAACCAACCAATCAGATTAAATCGTATTATTGAAACATAGTAATCATTCTAGAACGTTTTTATTGTGTCCAATGCTCATGTATATGAGTAATATTACAATTTTAGTTACATTTTAGATTTTTTTATTGAAATTACTTCTTTTTTTCTAAGAGATGTGAAACTTAAGTTTCGATGATTTTTATATAATTCATTAGTTTAATATGGTTCTGAACTGAAAATAGTAATTAAAATTATGTTTAAAAAAATTGCAAGACACATTCCACCATACAGGTTTTAGGCTCATTACAAACCATCTACTGAAAGTAATCTATTGTGTTTTTTCATTTGGTTTTTGAAAGTATCCAAAACGGTCCAATGTTCCCGGGTAATATTTTAAAACAAATAATAATGCATTCCAATCTATTATGGCCATTTACTTCCCTCATAACGCTATAGAAACCATATTAAATGACATTTAGGACGCCAGTGCCTCACAGGTACGATGCCAGTCTTAAGCGTCAAAAAAGATAGATCGGGCACTGAGGGTTAACAAAAGAAAATTATAGAGTCAATAAGAGTGAAAAATTTATTCCATCGATATCAAATCCCTAATGCCAATACGTGAGGAACATTCTCTAAAGATATAGTAGAGACATAAAATAAAATTTTTGAGAAAGTCTCTGAAGATAGAAAAATGTTTGTGATAAAGTGGCTACTTTTTGGAAACCGAAAGGTAATATTCACAATGCCGTGAACGCCATATTTCTCAAACAAATATCACAGATAATCACTTATCGAGCAAAGATCTGTCACCCAAATACTATCAAAGTAACCTCGGTAAAACTTAAAAGCTTAAACATAAGTAAACTTTAAAAGAGCTTGCAGGATTACTAGTAATGTCGTGGTGTCACAGGGAATAATGTGTGTGGTAAATGGGTGTTCCTTGAATACTTGAGAGCTTATAATTCTGAGAGCTCTATGGTTAACGAAAGAAGTAGACACGACGATCAGAAGCGATGAGAAATAAGCAACCAGACCTGATGCTGAAAATCCAGACACATTTTGCGAGAATGGAGTAAAATAGGTACTCTAAGAAATAGAGGGAATACATCCAAGGAGAAGATGAAATCGAGGAAAATCTATATGGAGGAAATGAAGAAAGATCTGGTAAACCTAAAGGTTAGAAATTGGAGAAGGGAGACATGGATAGAAGAGTGGAAGATTATTGAAGAGGGAGCCAAGACCACGTAACTTACAATATGACAATTATTAAGGAAATAGAAAATATAGTAATTTTGATTCATACATAATGTTTGAGAAACCTATTGGAGAATTTATATATCGTACCTGATACAGGATATAAGAATTTTTATCCTCGTGCAATCACATTGCTTTCAGCGAAGCAATTATAACCGAGAGTTAACATCAAAGACCAACATTGGTTATGGAGTTATGCTTCAACGTATAAGTCGATGAGCGGGCGAAGACTTGTTTCACAGGACTACAGTCCAATTACAGAGCCGTACTTGGACGCATGTGTTATGTCGATTGTTATCTCTGCGTAAGGGTGAGTGGAGGGGATGCCATTCACCACCCCTCACCATGTTCCACACTCACGCGATCATTTAATCGATGCAAATTCGAGAAATATTCCATGTGACTTGCGAGAAGATGTAGTTTGTGCTACTAAATATATTTTACGTGAGACTTCACTCATTACTCATGTTGAGTGTGAGAAACCGTTCTATATTTCACAGAATATGGATAATACATTATTTCTTCATGGTCTTTTCTTGCTTTCCTTCTCTCTATTCGTGAATAGATTTCTGTGCAATTACTCGGAATGTCATAATACTCTTAATGTCACATATTTTAATGGTGAAAATATAAGTGTAATGACTTCACAAAGAATTGTAACAAATTTTCCGATCTGAATAATATATGTGATAAAGTATTACAAGAGTTTGAACAAATTCAGATAAAAAAATTTCAAATTAAGTACTCAATAAATATTCCTGGGTAACAGTGAATATACATAGTTATGAGAAAAATACAATTTTTGTATCATTTATTTATTATAAAAAGAAACTTTCACCTCAATTATAAGAAGAATAAAACGTGGTAAAAAGAATGGCCCTCCCTGGAGCTCGGGCTACTGTGGCACTTCCACTACACAACGGAAGAAATACGCGCTGAAAAACACGGAAATCTATAAACTGAATCACATTGACTGTATTATATTGTTGAACTATATCGTACTTTTACCATACTGTATTTATTCATGACAGTACTATATTATAATTATATGTTGTATAGTAGAATTGATCTACTCAACATATTTTGGTTTAGTTTTATATTGCCAAATAGTAAACTTCTATTCCAGAATAGATTTCAACATCCCCCACCCCGAAATGTGTTCTCGATTTTGTCTAAAATCTTGTAGATCTGGCGAATACTAGCGAAAATATTCACATCAGAATTTGGCACTCATTACTCGCGATCCTGGCCTTGTTTGTGGAGTACAATATAGTTTTGCCTAGTATGCAGGCAAAAAAATATAA
Source organism: Laupala kohalensis (assembly GCA_002313205.1). NCBI lineage: Eukaryota > Metazoa > Arthropoda > Insecta > Orthoptera > Trigonidiidae > Laupala > Laupala kohalensis. The sequence continues at coordinate 231,856 of NNCF01125988.1, read as the reverse complement.
AAGAATGAAGGTAAAATATTGTTTCGAAGAATAAATGGAATTACATTTTATTTCGATTAGTTTCAAGTGTTTTATAAAAAACGTACGTTATGTTTTTCACACTTTTCAGTTTAAGACGTTAATTCTTAAACAAATTAAATTTAAATCTATCCACAATAACGGAATAAGATCTAAACGAAGATTTAAAACCTGTTTATTCAATATACATGAGATTGAAGGTAAAACACATTATTAGTGACAACTTTCAAAATTCTATTCAAGCGCCATTTACTAAATTTTTATGTCATTAAAACCCCAGAAGATAAGAAATAATAAATGATTTGAATCCATTGATGATATATGGTCTTCCGATAAGAAATGTTTATTAAGATAAGAGAAACTACATTAAAACCTAATCCTTTCGAAACTATTTTGCAGATATGGTTATTCATCCTACCGAAAGTAATCTTAAATACCAAAACGACGAATCTTCACTCGGATAAAATTTACAGTTTCAGCTATTTGCATCTCCCGAAGTCCGTACACGGCTTCCACCTGGATTGCTCCGGAGGCCCGCGACGCATCCCTGTCCAGGAGGCAAGTCGTGTACGGGCTTCGGGATTCGAGGCGGGTTGTGTACACCTGCGGCCGTAGCAGGAAGCCCCGGGATCGAGTCCCGATCCGTCACCATTTCCACCTAGCCGTAGATATGGATATAAAAGGTCAAGAGACCTGAAGGAAATAGTAGGTTTAAGTTTAAAAGTAAAGTTTAAGTTTAAGGTAAGAAAATTATAAGTTTAAAAGATAAAACAGAACTGCTTAATGAGAAAGATTGTTATTTTAAATTTGAAAATCATGTTTTAGAAATAAGAATATTAAGAAGAGATTTCGCAGACACAAGATGACGGCTGGTATCGAAAGAGACGGGTTACAGAACATGAAGGAAGACGATGCTGACAGAAGAACCAAATAGAACATATAGATCTCTGTAATGATTTTATCGTTGACAGGGTTGTCAAAATTGGCAGTGACAAAAATATAAAAATACTTTTCTCTCCGAGTAGTTACTCAAAAGTCATGAATTAAAAGAGTCATCTTAGCGTGTTCCTTACACGTATTATTAGGATTTTTCTTGAAAAAGGACAAAAGTGAATTTGCACAGAAATATTACCAATATGAAACGCTCTTGCATTATCCAAGCTCTATGTTCTGTGAACTTCGTCGTAGTTCATAAGTTCGGGATATATTCCAGATAAAGAAGGAACAGGGGATGTTTCGTGGATAGCGTAAATGTAACTCTTAAATAAATATTTTACAAATATCAGACGGAAGAAAATGAACAATCGCTTAGAACATAGCTTGTTATATGTTTATAGAACTGTTTCCGAAGGAAAATTGCACATAAATTTATCTCGTTATGGTATTTATGTTTTATCTAAATAGTAAATAATATTTTTAAAATATCTTCGTTAGTACCCTTCTTGTTCAAATATGAAACAAGGAAAACATTTCAGGTATGTATTTTTCTACATTGCTTCACCTTCTTCAACATTTTCGTCCGAACGTTTGCAAACCTAAGATCGAGCTTCATATTTCAATGATGCAAATCATAAAATTTCACATAGTCAAAAATTAGAGACAAATAATTAATCAAATTCTGAGTTGGTATTCAGATTTAATTAGTCATAATTGATTGATAGTTGTTAAACAATTAAAATTTCTTAGGTCTTTAGTATTCTACGACAGAACAGAAAGCTGTACTGAAGTGTATTTCCTGGTTGACTTCCTCGAACAAAAACCAATCAAAGATTTAGTTACCATTCATCGGTTGATTTGTAAACATTCTAAATGGATATAATGCTCGAAATTTTTATTAGTTTGAAGTCCCAGAATTTGAGTGAAAATCTATTCTGTGATTTTCAGCATGTTTTTCTACTTTAAATTGAGACAGACACTTCTGACTACATATTTATTTACATCAAATGTTAAAAAGGCAAATTTCCAGCAAAAATGTGATAGTAATAGAGAAAATGTTCATTAACTTATTACTTCCCCGTATTTTTATGAATGTCTCCCTCCAGATAATTTAACCTAAAATCATATTGCTCTCCATTTTTGTATTCTACGAAAGCGACCCAAACAATAATAGATTATGGCTTCGACACAATTATCATTTTTGATTACGCATAAATGACTAACGCAGGTTGTACAGCCATACCTTCTTCATAAGTATTAAAGGTTATGATTCTAGCAATACAGATTGGAGGTCGGATTACCTCTAACGCAGTAATGCTCGAGATAATCGATTTTTATTACCACTCGTTTCTGTGCCGCAGACTGTTTTAAGTGGACTTTTTATAGGAACATTAAGTAAATTTATTTTGACTTGTTCAATTCGATTCCGTATTCTAAAATATATCATATTAGTGTGTCCAACACACGTATGGATTGTATGTTAAATACGCAGAGATGCTATCTAATTTACTCTAATCAAAATTTATGAAATTTTTAATAAAAACGTTATTTCATTTCAAAATACAAAATTGATTCGTATTGCTAGATTAATGTCTTTGTATATGAAAGTGCGGCTCTTTATATTACGTATTTTTTTCTTTAAATAAACAAAAGATTTGTATACTAACTTTTCTGTTTTCACAACAGTGACATTTCCTTTCGAGAGCATTAATATTCACCAGTCATCAATATGGAAGTTGCGACCCACGATCACGTATCAGAAATCGATAGTCCTTTGTTTACAAGAGAGCTGGAAGTGTAAAAGAAACACTCGACTACGAACAAACGAGAACTGGGCGTGTAAATAAAAGAACAGAACGCATTTGACAGCTTTGCATAAGGAAACAGATCCACACGCGTTTCAAGTGGATTCACTTTCACGAGTGCATTTCTGTTGGTTCGGTGTACATTACTTAGTCTATCACTTTAAAAGAATTTATATCGACAATAGTTTAGAAATGCTAAAGTTGTAAAAAATAAGTTTCAATTATCAGAATACGACCTGTTAGCAACAATCGGCAAGGTACTCATTTATCTAAATAATTATTCTGACACCTAAAACATTCAAGGAAACTGGTGCCAAAGACTGCAAGCACAATTTGAATGTTGCGAAAAGATCCTAATGGAGTTGAACCATACTTGGAGCCTCATCCAATTACTCAGTCAAAATCGAACCTAACAAATAGAGATGTATCAAGAAAATTATGGATTATATAGTCACTCCGGATTAACGATTGTCATGTCCAAGATGGAGAGAGTCAATTTTTCCGTGTTTAAGTTACCTTGCAGCCATGCTAATCATTATGTACCCCACGTTACATAATCAACCACTTTGTCAAATTTTAACTTGAATTTGAAATCACAAGTCTCTTTCAATATGACAGAGGCTCGTCTTATTTCTTTAAGTACATGACTATTCTTTCCCCAAGTCTTGACTCTTGTGTCGTATATTAAAGCTAAGTATGTATCTAATTATTACGCAAACAATAAATGTACACGATAGTATTTCAACTGCATAATTCAACTGCAGACATTTTATATATCTTGACAGCCAGATCGAATTTTGTTACGGTAATTAACGGTAGATGTTAAATAAAAGCGGAATTGCGCCTTTGATCCTAAAGAGAGGTGCGTTCTCCCTTCACGATCAAGTCATCCAAGAGATTTGTGCTAGATCTGACCATCGCACCTTCGGTCAGGTAAGCTACAAGCTCGATCAATTTTCTTGAAGAAAAGATCTGACTTGAAGTCCCGAGGCTGTAAGGGGTATCGCACTTCAATCAACATATACGCATGACGATCACATTACAAATAAATTTGCGGAACCACTCTATGTGTAGTTCTCAATAATAATGTTTAGCTTCGCAGCTTATAAGCTAGGACCTGACAGTTTTTGTACGCCGGTTTGCGATCTTCTCTTATACCTGTTTCTGAATTATACGATTTTTCAGTGGTGAAACGACATCAGAGTATCCCCTGTAACTCAAGATCTCTCCTTTTAATTTTATCTAAAATATAGTTAAGTGGAAGAATGGGATAGAACCTCGTCATCAGTGATCATAAACAAATTAAGATTAAGTTTCTTGTTGAGAAAAGGTGATCTCACAAAGTTAAGTTACTACATAATATGTTTTACAACCTTTCATGGACAATGACCACATTTAACGACACAATGTTTTAGCAAGAATGTTGGCTTTCATCAGGAGTTTACGTAATGCTAGTAGAATCCTACGAACATATCATTAATGTGATAACGTTCGGTCAGGTGAAAATGAAGACAAACCAGGAATCGAAACCGGGGATCCTGCATTGATCGCAAGGGTGTTAACCACTACAACACCCGTTCTGGGTTGTGTAGAGG
>NNCF01125988.1:207833-218737 GCA_002313205.1 Laupala kohalensis | reverse complement strand
ATATATATATATATATCGATTTTAGACTTAAATCCATTTAAAACGCCCGGCCTACAATAACAACATAACAGACGTAATTCTTGAAAAACATCATGAAGATGTAACTTCATCCCAATAAATGTATCTCTGATAAAATAAGTAAATTTATATTAGGTGTATCTCACTTTCCAATGAAATAATAATTTAATGATTTACGATTGAAAAAAAAGACAATTTATAGACGTTTGTATGTTCACTTCTTTTTTTCATAATATTCATTTCTCTCTGTGTAAAATCCACCTCAAATTCATGAATATAAAACATCGAATTTTATTCTCGACCGATCTATCCATTGATCTCTTGAATTAAAGTCGACCGATAGGAACCCAAGAAAAGGAATAATATGCTTCCTACATAGATGAACATTTAATTTTATCCACAAGAAAAATATTTCAGAATTTTTCCCCGAACCCCTGATTCAAATGTGAAGGGGCGCTAATCGAATCACTCTTTTCATCTTCCATACCTCTCGCACCATTCCTATCACTTTTATAGAGAATATAATCCGGGTTAGATGATCGGTTCTTCACCATTATCTCTCGCAGCGTAAGTTATCCCTAGTAAACAAAACCAAAGCCTTCTCTCCATTTGTAAAATAAATCTGATGTACAATTTAAACAGTTGGGTGACAAAACAGGGGAGAGAAAATATGTTTTAATTTGTAGGAACACATGCCTACATATATAGCGAAACACATACCTCAATACGTATGATGAACTCCTTCATGTAATTGACACACGAAAACGTTACATGTAGCCACATGGGCCGAGCGCCATGTTGTTTACTGGTTGTCAAGACGATATCACTCTTTTCACAAGAGAGTCTCACCATACGACGCCAGAGAATCCTCCACGTTGTAAACATTAGAAGATTCCATGCAACAAAGAGACGCCTCAATTGCCTACCGAAATGCTTCGAAATCCTCGAGAAACTTCCGTAATACTCGAGAATATTCGAGAACTCAGCCCAGTTAGTTAAGAACCTTCGAGAGAATCTCAATAGACGAACCTCGACATAGTGTTACGTCGCCCCTCACCGTCTACTGTTAAAATTTAGCTTATACCTACCGCAGCAACAAACTTTCATTACGCTGAGAATTCTTTTTCAGAGCACATCGCCATCCGATAACCTCAAACAAGAACCACAGTACGACGGGTCTCCTTCCTGAGTTCACATCGCCATCCGATAACCTCTAACGAGAAGACCAGCTCTGCGAAATGATTCTAAGTTCGACTTGTGCCTGGATTATCGACTCGCACAAATAGTTCTATGTCCAAAATCTGTGATTGAATTATTTCCAGTCTACGAGCGTCGTTCAATGTTCAACAAACCTGCAGGCGAGTGGATTTCAACTTCGAAGTATCAGACGTCCCCATCTAGTGAGCCGAAGGAATAACACTTCATCCAGCGGATTTCAACTTCGACGTATCACACGTCTGCGACGCCCTCACACCGTCAGTCCTGGAACTAAGTCCGAGATACGAAGATACGACACGCCATCCTGTGAGAACGAAGATAACTTCGACCAGCGGCGCCGTCACGCACCAGAATATCGTACTCCGTCGACTAGTTAGAACAGGACATCACCAGCGGTGCCATCTAGCGACAAAGAAGGAGACCTCTTGAACTTCAACAACCCACTTGCCTAAAGTCGTGAGTTAAACGAACAAGGCATCATTTCACACAGAGCTTTCAACGCCTGTCGTTCGTCGTCTGGTGTTATTTACTGTTTATAATACGACGACTTGTTTACATAATAAACCTTGTCCTATTCAAACCTCTGAGTATTTATTTTGGAAAGGAAGGCACCTTATCGCGAAGCAAGCCTCCGTGCTGGGACTTGCGAAGCAATAAAAGACCTTCCCCGACAAATTGAATAATTACAATTCTCCATTTCACTCAATTGTAAATGATCATCCCCGCTCGAGTATTCGATGGATTTATTCTTCCTAATCCACTAAATTCCATTGATTATTCTTGTATTTCGAATTGATTGGTTTAGAGCTTGGTTAGTTTTCAGTAAAAATTATTTCAGTGTTTGTGATTTTACAGCCCTCATTCAACTACGACAAACACGTGCTCTTCATTTCAAAACTGGATTAGTCGTGTAAAGCTAGAAGAAAGGAAATAAATGGTCATGTTTGATTGATATGACGTATTCCTTGGATCCTTTTCCTATTTGTAGTAAAGAATTTATTTCCAATTACCGTTAATGGAATATGGTCGAACAGACGAAGACAAGTACTTTCTTCAGTAAAAAACGAAATATTTATACGAGACAGAGATACTTTTGCATCGTTCACACATTTCTAATCTCTCGCAATAATCCTCACGGAACCTCAGCAGTTAGCTCCTACACTTTGGCAACGTTTAGGCCGGTATTACATGGTCATATTTCTATGTCATATGTCTGTTATCAAAGATATATTATATATTATTATACCTGAACAGTTATCAAAGATCATACATAACACAGACATATGTTTCATCTAAGTTATTTGATAATAGAGATACGACAAAATTATGATCGTCTGAAACCGACCTCATCGTTGAAAATATCAAAGAAATTACAGAATTGTCTCCTGTGATGTCCAACAGAGAAATGTTTAGGCCGGTGCTCGGTTATGTGTTTTTCCGAAGGTTACTGCACATCCTAACCCACATGCCACCATCTATGGTGACACCTATAGTGTAAAGTCTTGGAAGTTATTCGGAGATGGAAGTATCATTCAGTGAGTCCACTGTATCGTGAAAGCATTAAATGACGTATACAACTGTAATCTAATATTCGGTATTTGAGGTACATAAACGTAATGAACTTAGTAATATACGAATAATTCGACTTGTTTCCTTTTTGTGTGTATATTGGTATAACTGGAAATATAGTGGAGGAAGGAGGGGGAGAGAGTGGACGGGGCAGTTCGGTTCAGAACGCTCAAGTTGTCTCTTAATGAAGTGGAAGAATGAAGTAATTAGTGGCTCACTGAATGTGAGACATTCCTGTACAGAAGACAACTAGTTAGAGGTGACCGATGTGGTTGAGCGCGAAACACCGCGTGAAGGGCGGCGAGTCGGTCGCCGGACTCCAGTGACGACGGCGTCAGGGCCGGCGAGGCTAAGCCGTGCAGGCGCAAGCACGTGTGGACTGTCTAGGGCGAAGGTTACCTCACAGAAACCGTCAACATTGTAATTACACTTAGTACGTATGTATCTCATTTCGTCCAGCTAGGACCACGAATGACGAGTGCCAGTAAGGCTCAGTGCGAGTTTACTCACTAGACACATCGTGAATTTTACCGAGACCGGAGGAACAGCGTCTAGATAGGATCCAGATTGATGTATCCGAGTAGTACTACTGCGGTTGTTAGCCGCAGAGGGTGAACTTTTCATATTTCACAGCTATTTAAACTGAGACGTGGAAATAAATAGCTACAAATTTTATCTTGCCCGGGATTTTATTGAATCCGGGATGACTTGGTGACGAGCGATCACCCTGACACCGTAGCCACAGAGGGGGTCATTACACTTAGTAGTAGAATTGTTTTTCATGGTTTATTTGATTGACATTCACATCAAGGGGATTCCTTGTAATTAGTATTTAACATTTTTGTTGGAAATTTAATTATTAAATGCATAAAATCAAGTTCATGGACATTATTTTCTTTAGTGATAGTAAATTTAAAAGTGCCCTATGAGTAAAAAGGACACGGTAAAGACCGGCATTTACTCTCTTTGGCCCAACAACAATTGCAATTGTTTCTGTAGAGTTTATTGCATTGTAAGATACATTTCATTGTTGGAAAGTTCTGAAAGATATACATTATTCATTAGTATATGGGCGGTCAGTAACAACACCTGAGGGGAAATCTAGTAACATGCCAAAATTTGATATTAATTTAGCTTTTGAAGTAAATATAAAAAGTATGTAGTCAAAATGTTAAAAAAAAAACAATCCCGAAGTTCAGAAAATAATGTTCGAAATGATAGCGCAAATTTTGCTATTAATTAAATTTGGCGGGAGAATACATATTCGCAAAAAAATTACCCTTCCAAAATATAGTGTTGATTCGTTAAGATTTACTCTACGATGTTATGATTTCCGATTGTTAATTCCACTGTTGCAATTCAATTTAAATAGAAATACTTTATTGTTACCCAAAATAAGCGAGTGAAACTGTGAAAATATACGGAGTAAAATGGATAGCTGTTTTCTTTTCGGGCTCGAGTGTTCTGCAAATGAGTGTAGTGGATGAGAGACGTTCGCGAGAGCGGACGGAGTGGTAGTGAACGAGAGAATCGGTGTGGATACGAGTACCGGTGTATGTTTGGTTTTTCCGGTGAGAGAGAAACTGATTATTACGCAGTGGGAAAACGAATTACGCAAAATAATATCTTCATTCTTTTTTTCTTTCTGTATATTCAATGAGTTTTTTAAACTCATCGAAGAAAAGCCACTCTTAACATAAAATTTAAAATTTATTTTATGATAATACGTACTTGTGAAATGACTTTCCAATGTTTTATTAAATACAATATTTGTTGGTATTTGTTAATACTATAACACGTGTCGAACAATTTTTTTATCGTTAAGAGTATGTTGAAATGATAAATCCGCCTCTGCCTTAGGGCCCTTGATCGGAATTGATGGGATTGTCCCGTGCTTGCTTCCGGAGAGTAAATTAGTTTATTGTTCTCCCCGTGGTCATACGGAGTTTGTAACTGCTTTTTCGACAGTAAATTTATTTTTTATTAGTTTCTCTTCGAAAACTCAGATTGTTGTTCAATTATTTTTGAATTTCGTTCATCGTTCGATCCGAAAGGAGTATTTCACAAGAATATCGAGTTCAGTGTGTTTTCTAGTAAGCTATTTAAATTTTCGTTCTTCTTGTTATGATCTTGACGAGTGATCCATGTTTACAAGAGTTCGAAGATGCGTGAAATCAACGTTAGGATAGAATCAAATATGCAGTGCTAAAAAATATGCCAATATAAATTAATATCTTTCGTTTCGGATAAAGATATGTACTTTTATTAACAATTCATAGAAATCTGAAAGCATTCATTCCTAATGGCCTTCTAAATAAAAGGAGAGTTGCATTGTCATCGACGTCACTCTCCCGTGCGCCTGGCTCAAATGCAAACCCGCAACACACAAAGTAGCTCATTATAATATACGAATCATCCCGAATGTGTGTAAATCTGCTAGATTTCGCATACACTTCGAGGTTTAATCAAAAACGTTTGTCTTAACACAATACTCAATAACAGAAATGGAAAGATACAGGGGACAAAATTTATTTGTGAGGTTACTCTCTAAAAGTTTGTTACAAAACAGCCCTAATCAGAACCCGTAACTGACACCAACTGATGTTGTTTCTAAACATCTCTACAGTTTTTGAGTGGGAAAACTGTTTTTTACAACTAAATATTGGCAGATACGCTATATATCATCCGAACTTTAGATTTGTCACTTCACCATCACAGTTTCTACTCATCAGTTCTATCTGTATCGAAGTAGAATGTACATAAAGAATCGAAAAGTAGAAAGAAACTAAACAAATATGTTTTAAATACCCCTATATCTTCCTATATTTCAAATATTTGCAATGGTTGTTCCTGATAATTTACTGTTTCCAATAAGTGCTCAATATGAGACATAAGTGATAGAACTTAGCTGCTCGAGTATAAATACATTTGTTTGCCATAACTTCAAGCTTTTAAGTATTTGGTTAAATGACAAACATGATCCTGGAGAACAAACTTCTCCGCAATCGTATCTCATTTTTAGTCCAATTCGCTTCTACCAAGTTAGCCAATTTGTTAGTCATTAATTCCATTCCCTGAGATGAAATAAATATAAATGTTACATACTTTTTGAAAATTAAAGGAAATTTTACTCAGAAAATTGAAATTTTAAATTATTTTATAAGTATTTTTATCATTGAGCCAATTTTTTTCTTGTGACCATTCAATTTTATAACCAGTGAATTAATTTACAGCTAGATTTAAAATAATTCTTGATTTAAAGTCAAAATACTAATTGCTTTCTCCTATTTTAGATAAGTATTCGACAAGAGAATGAAACAAAATGTTCAAGTTCAAGAATTTTTTCATCAATCTTATGAAGAAATAATCAACTATTATCGTACCCCTTGAAATTCCTACTGTCGGATTTCTGTCACTATGGGGTATTATACTTCCTTACTGAATAGAGCTGGACCGGTTTGTAAGAGAACAAAGTACTTTATTCCATTCCGTATCGTGATTTCATTTCAGGCCTGAATAAATCATTGTATTACATTTTGTCAATGTAATTAATTTTAGTTATAGTTGAACATATTATATTCGTATTAATCTATGCATCATATTTCGTGGTGTTCAACATAACTTTCTAAAATTAATACTAGGAAAGAAATGTCAATTTCACATTCAATGTGTAGTAGTTAGATTTCTTAACATCATTATTACAAAGTGTGAAAACCGAAATCTTACTAAACATAAGTAAGCTAGGGATTTTCACGTCTTTTAGAAGAATACATGAAAAAGAGACAAAAATAAGAATTAAAATAACTTAATATTTTATAAATTTACAAGTAAATAATAAATCATGTGTAGATTAATGATAAACGAACTTATTCTGAAATTTTAATGCATTTCGAAAATTTATTGAAGTGAAGAGGAAAACAATAAAATTATGAAAGTAGGTCTTCTATATTCACCTTTTTAATATCTAAAGAGATCATTTTTATTGTGTATGAGTGATATCAATATTTTTTAACGCGTCATATTCACAATAGAATGTAAAATTGTGGTTCAGAAAGAAGAAATATTCGAAATGTAAAACTGGATATTCGAACCACAAATGGATGAAGCAATAAACTTCTTTTTCGTGTTGTAACTGCGGGCAAAATCTTGCTCGCAGGTTCCAATAAGATGTACCGCCAATGAAATACATGCAGTGTTCAGCGAGTATCCGTGTCGGAGCAGTTGCTTTACTGCCGGCGGGTACTGACCAGGAGACCTAACCAAGCACATAAAACGAGGTACGTTGGTGCTCCACTAAGCGATCGCCAAACCGGAGGTTTTCTCTGCTTCCGCTCATAAAAACCACTGCGACGTTTCCCACCCACAGATTCAGTCCCAGTCTATACATTCCCCCTAAAATATCCCACGACACATCCACTTTATGGGAATGTAATTTCGAGCTTCGCGTGATATATCTTTTCATATTTCTTCCTTACGAATTCACTCCACTCCTTGTGGCGATATTTCATTGGCCCCCTTTTGAAAAATTCTCTCGGCGGTGAAATATGTATTTCGATCTTCCTCCTGGCTGCTTAATTAACTTCCTCTCCGGCCACATGCGGCGCGCGCATCGCATCACGTTCGCTGCCCCCCCCCCCAGTCCCCCGGTTTCCCTTACCCCTTCTCTTCGACCTCGGACAGGGCGCTCCATCTCATTCTCTATCGCGCTGTGCATCTGTTTCCAAGGCAACGCTTGTAACTGCACAACATGACCCTTTAGATAAATCATAGGGAGGCGGTGGCTGCGCGTCGTGAACTTGTCGGAGTAAAAGTGTTACGAGAGCTCGCTCCGGTATTAAAGCGAAGGTGGGCGAGGACTTAATTCATCTGTTTATATACTTCAACACGTCTTCGTGTCACTCTCCACGAGATCTGTCTGCAGTATCTAAAACTAATTTTTTACATTTGAACATAAAAGATGGTAATTTTGTTTTACACGAGTGTAACTACTTATTATATTCAGTTTTCCTAGGGTGTGATCAAATTATTTTGCTCCATTATCCTTCACGAGTTTCAGTTTTGACACGTAGTCTTTTTTTTAGCGAAAAAGTGTCGTTGGTCGGTCGTTTTCTTAAAAAAAAGAGCAGCATTTAAATTCATTGCACACAAAACTCGATGATTTCAACAGATGAATAACTGTTTCAGATTTTATTGGTGAATCGAGGAACGAAAACTACCAACGATCCAAACCGAGGAGACTGTTGAATACAATTGCATTCTTCATTCCCTTCTCTTATGTACGAGTGTTGAAACCTTCTCCTAGCCGTCAGCGTAGCCAGACCAATTATTTAAAGTAGTTATGAACTTGACTTTTAATTTAATAAATTGGTTCGGTAATTTCATAACACTGTATGGACGTGTAAGTATTGAATTGGTTGGCAAAACAATGTCGAACGTCCTTATAATATCAGTTTCTTCCTTAACCGTACTCACAATCGTTCACACAATACAGACTTAACAATTTTTAAATTTCAACAATATCTAAAAAGAAAAGTGGTTTTATGTGCATCTCCTCTAATCCTAATATAATCGTATCTGACTACGTGCCTCTTTGTTTTATCTTTTGTTACATTAAAGCAGTTACAATATCTAAGGTGCAAATAATTATCCTATTTTTGCACTTTTACAATAATCACAGTCTTCCAGTGTTTGCTATTAAGATTAGATTCTAATAAATTTTGGTACCACTAATAAAATATTTTCGGTCCTCACAAATTCTTTTATTACAAGTTAAAGTAAATGAGTTGTCTGCGGGAAATCAGAAATAGTGTACGATGAGTACAGTGTACGAGTGTACTAGAATCTTTAAAAGTAATCTTTGAAATACAAAATCAATGAGCTGATTACGCGGCGTTGTCCGGGATTTTACCAAGACCAATCTTACTTTACCCAGGTAAAAATTAAACATATATTGTAAGATTAAATTTTATTTGTTTTTTTTAAATATAGATACAGTATCCTAATTTTACATGTTCATAGTAACACAAGTTTAATACAAAACTTTATTGTATGTACCGTTTTGAGTTTCACCTCCGATAGCAAGAATAAAAAAATCGTAGGATGAAACAACTCTTGAGAAAGCAACGTAGAGTTGCCCGTCAGAGAAACAAAGCAATCAAAACGTCACCTATTATCTATTACACCCGAAATCTATGGAATAAACATCTATTTTAATATAAACTTAATTTGCGAAGAAAGTTGACTTTAATAATAAATATATGGATGGTGAGACTACGCAAATGAATTTCATTTTGAATTACGTCAACAAACAGTCATCAATATCATCTGTACTATCTGTTTTAATTAATTATTTTTACTTGACTCTCCCTTCCCACTCTACCCCTGGTGTTCCGACGGTTGCCCCTTCCCCGCCCCTCTTAACCAATGGTGGCTCAATTCTGACATAACATCGGAAGTGTCTCCATTAATCCCAGCATCTCGGGTAGAACGAACCCACTCGCCGTGCTGGTCGAATTTTCGTTTCCGAGGAAAGCGACAACGGCGGCAGCGCAGTTGCACCATTTCATTAAAATGTTTTCAAAATCTTAACGATTCGTCCAAATATTACGATTTTAAACTTTTTTTAATACTTAAATGCATGATACGATTCAATGAAACGAAATCGTATGTAAATTAAATTAAAAAACCCATTAAAGTTGATGATTGTTTTTTCCTTCTTAAATTAGTCTCTCAAATTGAAGTTTTTTAACACTTCTATTTTTAATCAAAAGTTATTGCGATAACTTAGGTTAATCTTTGTAGATAGACATGTGGTGTCGCGGACTGTTTGGAAAAACTCTTTGAAGAGAATCATATTCCTCTTCATAGTTGTCACCTATCTCTAACCGTTTCGGCAGCGTAAGCGAATATACCTCTCCTTTTTCCTGATTTTATCCACAGTTATCGTCAAAATCATTTTCTATCTTTTTTCACATATTTTTACAATAAAAGTTAGACTATGTTCTTCCTGAACTACATCCTTGCCCAATATCATCACGATCGGATAAGTAGTTATGTCGTGATTAAGTAGCAAGTAGACTCACTTGCACATTTCACATTTATATACTAGTACGAATTTATCCAATACTTTTTTTTTAATTCGATGTTTCAAATACACCATTGAATTCACTTTTATTTATCTACATGAAATAGTGAACAATGTTAGAGTCCTGACTAATATGTAATGGAAATAGTTGTTTAAATGCTATGTTGTTCAAATAAAAATGGCTTAACAATTTTATTTTTTTAATTCTGAAAACAGAGAAATAGAATATTTGGCAAACATAATGTAAGTATGATAAGTTATTAAATTCCATGCGTGCTGTGAAGGGTAGATAATTTTACACAGCTGTGCAGTTCTTTTGCGAGACATGCTTGAAAGATATAAAGCTAGGAGAAACAATTTTTATTTTCATTTTTTCTAATATCTTTTGTGTTTTGAAACACAGAATTAATAACTTGGAGTTCTTTAACACCTCAAAGTACTTGGACGTCTTTAATACCCCTTAACCGGGTTGGACTCTGACGGGTAGTGGTTTCTCACCGGTGGTCACTAGTAGAAAACGTAAGTGTGCGATGGGTGGGCACGATTGTTGCTCGGCTACTATTGTGCAGAAACAGTAGGGAAGCGAGCTAGACGTCTCCCCACCCACCAGAGCGTGTACTAGAAGGTCTGATTCCTAGGAATCAGGCCGATGCTATCAGCACTCTCCGTCTTCCCTCCTGTAGCCCAATCTATGTGGTGTAAGGGGCCCGAAGCGAAACACCACTGGTTGGTGTTAGCTAAAGTCGGGGCCGGTGGGAAAGAACAGACGAGGCTGCGCTGGGGGCTATGGCCTCTAGTGAGAGTCACAGTAGAACTCTTCGAGACAAGATGATCGTTCACGGCGTGTGCGTGGTAGATTTGTCAGATGCATTTTCATCTAAGGTTACTAAAGGTTTTCCTGTATTGTTTCAATTCTACAAGAAGTTTCTCACAATATTTGAAAGTAAATTGTATTGTAAACTTTATTTTGTGAATAAATATGTATTATATATATATATATATATATATATATATA
>NNCF01125988.1:190391-207826 GCA_002313205.1 Laupala kohalensis | reverse complement strand
TCCTCGAGACTAGTTTTCACGATATTAGATATGACTCGATTTTATAGAACAACTGTTTTAACTATTGTATATAAAATATTCTTATTATATTACATACTAATTATATTGTTTATTCCTTCGAATCGTCCATGACTCGATGTAACGAATTCATAAAAATTCAATGTCGCATGACGCAATACACATCGCCCCACCCCATGACCACTCGTCACAACTCGTTACAACTTCCATAACCTCTCTTCCCCCAAAAGTATAACGAATCACGCGAACGACCCCTAACAAGTGAACTGCAAGTTTTCTGCAACCCTTGAAAGGGTCGGTGATGGATATAGAAATACGGTGGTGGACACCAGTTGAAATATTTGTCATTGTCGTAGAAACACATTGTAAGACAATAAACATCATTCAAGAGCCATTGCAGTACAATGCACGAGGGTGTGAATACAGCGATACATCGCGACGGGCGATTGTAGGCCTGCAAATGGTGGCAACCCTGCTGCTGTTGATGGTGGAGGCGTTCATAAACGTGAAATGATGACCCAGTGGGAGCAATTGCGTTGCTGCCTGGATTAGCTGCGGAAACACCTCGCAAAACGGCAGACGCGGGCATATTTTAAAACTAATGTTTCCGGAGCGATGGATTGTAAATGTGGAAGTCATTTATATTCATTCAGCAAAAAAATTAAATTATGAGGTTGGCTAGTGGCCTGGAGTCTCGCTGAGTTCCATTGCATTTGAAATTACCTTTTACTACTTTTATAACATAAAAAATTTACTCTTCGAAATTTATTGAGGAAAAAAATAATATTCATCGTAAGCCAGATTTAATTATGTATTAAGTCACTAATATATTCAATGGTAACACATCAAAATTAACAGATAAACTAGAATTATCTGTAGTAAACCTGTAAACTTTCCAATAATTATGTTTCGATATGAGATATTCAAAGTGTTTCTGTATGTTCAACTGGCTCTCCAGATTTTTAAGCGTTTTCATTACACGTTACAGCAAAAGTAAAAATTGTTTTCTCGATTTTATTATTTTTTCAGCCAGAGCATTTCGTTGAAATACTTAATATCTCGCGAAAAAGATAAAAGAAATAAGAGCAATCGATAAAAAGTAAATAATAAACAAATAGAAGGAGAGAGATATTTACAAATGAAATGCTAACCAAGAGGATCACAAACTATAATGCAAATTATGAAAACTAACTCTCTACAAATTAAGTAAACTAATTCTCTTACAAATGACCCAACTTTGTGGAATATACTGTACCCTTTTTCATCTGATAATGTCAACTATTTTGACGAAATAACTCTTGCTCATAGACAATAAAAATTGAAAAGCCACTATATACAAATGTTTCAATTCTACATCCTCCATTAACATAATCTAACAGTGAAACACAAATGTATAATCATCAAGTTAAAATACTGCAGCATAGTAGCATTGCGTCGGTAATTTGTCATTGAAAATTAAGCAAATATTCAACAAGCTCAAATGAACAGGACAATGGCTCGCGGACACTCCATGATGATGGGTCGAATACTACCTGGGGCAACAAAATATTTCGTCAATTTTCATTGTACTGTCACCCAACTTTACGAGTTAAAAACATGTATTGGAATGAAGTAAAAGCAAAACCGATGGGAGTCATCCGTAGAGTTAATTGAATGTAACTTTGTCGTCTTGCCACAAGAACTCATAATCAAATTCTCGTCTCACTGATGGGACAAACGGAAGAGCACTGGACATACAAATAATATAATGTAAGGTTGAAATACAAATGAAGTAACAAAATTGGATAACATCAAAGGATAAAGAAATACTTCTATGTACACAGCCCATAATATTTTCAATCTAATTATTCACTCAATATGGATTACAACTGTAGGAAAGTATAGAATAAAATGGAAATAAAGCTGATTTTTTGGAGTTATCTCTGGAATTGTGTTAAACTTTAAGTACATTAATAATAATTTATGTTTTCCAAATTTTAAGGCATTACAGGACAAAATGTATATTGACGTATGTTTTTTTTTATTTCTTGTTATTTTAGATTCATAGTGAAATTAGTTTACTCATTTTCGATTTTGACAGAAAAATCATTCTTTACCCAAACATGAAATATGTTGAAATATTCAATTGCCCGTTGGTATGTACGAACGATAAGAATGTCAAGCAATATCTTTTAGCATTAAACACAAACTTGATGTTACACCAAATACCTTGATTTTCTAAAATATTTTAAATCCTTTAACTTTAAATTACGTTTTTTACTTAAAAAATAGATACTTTACTTCGTTTCTATTCTAAGTACTTTTAATAAACACTCCAAAACTGCATAATTCTATGAAAATTATATATTTAGTTACTCCCTTCTGGAAAATTAAAACACATTAAATACAATTTGCCTCGTTATCGGCAATTACTTTTTAATTTTTTTGTCTATTTCAAAGTTGCTTTATGAGAGGGGTGTCCACGTAAATATATCTACCAAGTATATTGTTTCTCATATAAAATTACTCTTATATTTCTGGTAGCTCCTTGACTATATGGTTATACTTCACCATTTACAAAGATGCACATATGTACATCCAGAATGTTCGTCTTACCGCAACGAAAAGAAAAGGATTCGCATTTCCGACCACTCTGTGGTGCAGCGAATGTGCTGTGCTGTCAAGGGAATACAATTCCTTCTTGGATCGCGAAGCTTTCGTGTCGCAACTGAGAGACAGATCGGTGTCCGGTTCTAAGAAGCACGTTTCCTTTTCGTCTCCTGAGAAAAGTGATGAAAGAGCAAAAGTGAAAAGAAAACCTCATGGAATAGAAGGGCCTCAGTTCCAGATCGACATGTCTTCGTGTCTCTGGAGAACATAAATGATCGATGTTATAATCAAGAATTTATCGTCTGTATTAATGCATAGAACATAGACAATGCAAAGAAGTCAATATTCAGTAGATATCGTTTACGAAACATTTACATATCAACTAAAACTTCACCAAAATTATTTAAGAGAGAATTTCAGGTGCACTTTATTTCAACCAGTTTATATTGTCCGCAACAGGTGCTTCTATTAATATTGAATTTGTATTAATACTTTATACTTTAATTTATTAATTGAAATGTATTTAAAATACTTTAGAAAAATGACTTCGTATAAGAAAAAATATGACATGTCTATTAAAAAACATTTAAACTCAATAGTTGTGATGAACAAAAAAATTACGTAGAATTTTATGTTAGAAATGAGTGCTTCATGATTAATGTTTTGCGAAAATGTTTTTATAGATGAGGTGTATCCATTAAATTCTGTCTAAATACTTTATCGTTTTCTATAACAGAAAATGCTATTTGAGAAGTGTCTATCGGAAATAGATATTTGAAGGAACAAAAATTTTGGGAAACAGAAAAACAGTGCAATTGAATTATTTAAACTCCCTGGAAATGGAATATTTTGTTCCCAAGCATCTTGTAAGGAAAATATACTATTTTGTTCTCAATTCAAATAAAGTAAAACCAAATTTAAGGGAATGCTGTGTTCGCTATTCTCCCTTGTTTTGAAAAAATTGTTTTCACAAGAAATGAATTTTATTAAACAGGATTAAAGGTGTTTTTTGTGATTACTCAACTCAATGAAATGTAGTAAAAATACATTTGTAAAGCGAAATAGCTCCATTAAACAAACATTCCTGATTTAATTATTTCTACTCCATAAAATTCAACTCGTTGGTATTTATCGATTGAGGTTCTACAATGACATACAATTTCTGCGAATTTGTTAATTTGAAATAAACATAAACCAAACCGTGTTATTCGATATTTTCTTTTAGGAACAACAGTACATTACTTAAAATATTAAAAAAATATAAAAATATTTACTTATCGAAAAGAATTCCTATAATAAATTAAATTATATTCGAAAAATTAGCAGGAAAAAGGATTTTCGATATGACTGGATATAGTGTATCCTCAATGCATGTGAATTATTAACGTACTGTTAATGCTACTACACTTTCTACCAACATTTAATATGGATTTCATACGTTGATCTTTTTATTTTGTGCTTTTTTAAATTTATCTTTTGTAAATATATACGGGGCTCATGTCTTGTGGCGTTTCATGAAACCACTAATACGTTTTTCGATAATTGTATTTCAGTACAATAAATGATACATAAAGGAGTAGACTACGACTAAAAATTGAAAACAACTCTAACACAAAAACAGAACACAGATGGTAGTTCGAGAAAACAATACAAAATTTGAAGCAAAATAGAATATTCATGGACATATTCCCGAGAAGTAAACTATTTTCCTAAATTAATTCATCGTACCTGAAACAGACAAACTTCTGACTGTGTTGGCAACGTCAGAAATTGGTAACTGCAGAATTATACGTCAACGAGCGAGTTGGAGAGGGCTGAGAAAGTGACGTAAATCCTACTTAAAACGCAGCTTTGGACGCTTCATTCGTGGAAGGAAAGCGTCAGCAGTCAAAGGAGGAAGCCCGTGTGTTTGCCCTGCTCTCTGCAGTCCATCTCTGGAACTAAACCGAAAGACGATAACACTTAATGCAGGCGAAGATTGTCCTTGTAATATAGAGGCTGCCTTCCATTCGCATCAAAGGGTTACAAGAGTCTACAACTGGCGGTTTCTTGCCATTTTCTTTACCGGGACGCTTTTACATGCCCTCTCAAAAATACGTTTCAAGAAGGGTGGGCAAATAACCGGAAATAATCGTAAATTTTCAGGGTTGGTCGAATCGGGTTATTTTCACATTAATTCAAGAATCAATCGGTTTGTTGAAGCAATGCTTCTGCAGATGTAAACCGAAAAGAACATCGTTTCAATAAACTATTATCGATTGATTTTCGGAATATTCGACTTCGCAATCCGATCCAACCCGACCAAACCTCGGAAATTTGCGGTCAGTTTCGTTCGGTTATTGCCCACACCTAGTTTTAAGGTTTATTCTCTACAGAGAATTTAGGTTAATTTAGAAAATAAATCAAGTTGAAAAAGTCTACTGTGACTGAATATGACTAGGAGGACATCGTTTTGTGCAGTAACGACCAACATCCAACCTCTGCAGTAAATGTATATTAAACAGAGTAACATGCCTTGCAAGAATAGCGCCACCGAGAAATTATAATGAATACCTTCCCCTCCGTTTCACACAGTTTCATAAAGTTCGAAAAACTTGTAATCAGAGGATCATTTTGAAAAAGTAATTTCCTCTAGATTATGCTAAGTTACCTAACCAGATATGGATCATAATTGTCTGTTTATACCATAGAAGCTACTCTCTCTACCTGCCTCTCACACGCTTTTTGAGAATTTTTTTCAAAAAAATATATTTTAAAATTAAAACACAAATGATGCCTTAAATCTGGGTATGTTTTATGTGCTGTATTCAAAGCATAAAAAACTCATTAACCGTAACTTACATCCAACCACATGCGAATCTTTGGCACATGTGAATGTTAGCAAACGCACAATTCTTCCCGTCTACTGTATTTGTTTAAGAAAATGTTATAATAATTATTTTCAAATAGAACGAATTTCAATTTATAAATTTTGGTGCAGATTAAAAAAAGTTACATATCGTAATCCATAATTTCCCGTCTGTCTGTCTGTCATGGAAACCCATTCAAAATTCACAAGCACTTTCAGAATGAAAATTAAATTTGTGAAATAAAAAAGCCTCTGATGGAAAATCAATAAATTATTTTTGTGGGGCGTGTTTTTACGTATTTAATTTGATTAGCAAACCAACTCGAATTCGAGAAATAATCTACCTTGTTAATCAATTTAATTCGTAAATAAACTCCTCTCATATAAAATGGATTATTTGTGTTTTCAAAGAAGGATTTGTTGCAAATTTGGCATATCAGTGAATATAATGTCACACTTTTAAAAGGAGGAACAAAACAAATTATCATCATAATTCTAAAAATGAGAAAAATCATTTCTAATTTAAAACAGATATTGCGATGTGAGAAATAACACCAAATACCAAGTGCTTTCGTAACGGAAAACTCAGCAGTGTGTGAGAGGAAAACACTGGCCATGAAAGCTCAAACTCACTTTTGGACCTCCACTAATCGGCTTTTACAGCTTCTTCTCACCGACGCACTTTATACTTATAGGACTAAGCTGGGAAAAAGAGAAAATGTGAAAGAGTGGGGAATAGAAGAAGATCCAGCGAAACGCTTCGAAGAAATGATGGGAGCGACGATAAGTGGAAGCCACGAATCTGTGAAAGAAGCAGAAAAAAGGAAAAGGAAAGCAATTTATAAAAGTTAGATCGAATAAATGACTTTTCAACTTCCTACACGTCAGTGTTCAAATAAGTTTCATCTTAGCTTTAGGAGTATATATCATATAAAGAAAGTGAAGTATAAATAAAAGAATGAAAAAAAATCCCGAAGTTTATCGAAACATTATTTTGCTAATAATGTTTCATCTCTTAAGTATTAATTAGAAATATTATTTGATACATCGATGAAAACTGAGACACTTGGTATTCATGTATTTTTATTGCCCATTTTTTAAACTTTTGCAAGTAGTTAGTGGTAAGCAATATAATTGTTTCCCACGTTCTAATCTATTATACGAGTGCTGAGCTAAGAACTACTAATAGTCACTCGGAAAGCTAGCGTATGGCCCTCAATCCATAGACCTCATAACAATAAAACCCTCTTTATACGCGTGAATATCGTTGAATTAAAAATGGATGAATAAGGTATTTACCTTCAAAATCTTTGAAAATAGAGTAGTGAAAGAACGCAATGTATGAAATAATACTTTACAACCTTTTATTACATAAACGAAAAACTGGGATTGAAAGCTCTATTAATTGGAATTCTATTAATATTATAACACGTACCGAACTATTTTTTCCCTATCTTAGGCCTGTGTCGAAATGTTAAATCCGCCTCTGTTAGGACCTTTGATCGGAATTGATGGGCTAGTCCCTTGCTTGCTTCCAGATAGCAAATTGTCCTCCACGTGCTCATACGCAGTTCGTAATGTTTTTGTTTGACCATAAATTTATTCAATAGCGGGTAAACGAAGAATTTTCAGCACCCGGCAACAAACGAACAATACCTATAACTGGACAAGAACTTTTTTGGTCTTAAGCAACGAAATATTAGACAAATTAAAAAAAAACCGGTACGAAAAGGTTTAAATTAGCATTGTATAGATTTTTTAATATTATACAGAGAAAAGAACGAAAATATTTTCTTATATTTCACGTAGAACTATATACCACGGTAAATTTTCAGCACGCATTACATTTGACGCATCACGAACTTCACACGTACAAGTCTGCGTTACATTTTATTTAATTGATATTTAATGAGATGGTACATCTCTTAGAGATGGTATGGTTATGAAAAGAATTAACGAGGGTAGTGTCATAAATAATGCGTATAATTTTTCGCGGGATTCAAACCCACAGCTGCTAGTAGTGGTTCTACATCACCAGGGAGTTTCAATTTAAAGCATAGATGATATTTCTAAAATCAGTGACAATATATATTCGGAGTTGACATGCTAACGCTTTTGGGACAATCGAAATGGATTCAAATAACGCATGGATTTAAGGTGCTCTTGATGATTTAATGGCGCTAATGGATTTTGTGATGTGTGGATTAAAAGTGATTGAAAAGAGTTACGAGTGGAATAACATATTACCCGGAAAGTGAAGTTTAGTTGGTGTGTCATTGAAAAAGACAATATTGATTTACGCTCAAGGGAGAACTCGAAAATGAATATTTTGCACGGGATTCTTTTATAAGCAGAATATGAGAGAACTCTAACTTAAGAAATAAAACAATAAATTAAAATGAAATATAGAGAAATAATCTTACAACATTCCTCTCTAAACAACAATTGTTCATCAAAGGACAGAAATGAGGTGATTGCATTTTGGTTATTCTCAGTACATACAAAACCAAAATTACCCCACCGTTGCCTGTGTCAAAAATAAGGAAATCATTCAAAATGTTATCTACAACTGTTTTTCGATGATGAATTATCACGCTTTGTTACTTCTTAAACCACAAATAACAAACTGTGACTTCGTCAATTACCATTTCCAAGACAAAAACTACAATAACGGAAAGTACCTGAAATGTGGCATTTCATTATCATAATATTGGTTTAATGTTTTAGAAAACGTATTTACCTTAAATATGCTTTATTGTTTACATTCGACATTAATACTTATCTTTATAAATATTATATTCGTTAATTTATATATTTGATTCCATAATTTTTATCTGCCTATCAAGTATAGTTTTTCAATAAAATAAAACAAAAAATACATAGAAACTTGAAGTTTGAATCAATAAATGTTCGCAAAATTTCCTTTTTGAATTAAATAAAAATAATAAAATCGTTTGGTTTAAACATGTTCCATCAGTATTATTCAACAATCAAACGTAAAGACTATTAATCGCGGTGTACATTAAAGAAAGTCGCTTCATTTCGAAATTGCTCTCAAATGTGCAGTGATAAAATATTTGGGAAACTTCAATTTATAATCACTTCAAAACATTTGTTAAACGTTTCACTTTATACATGTTCGTTATATTAGGAAAAGAATTGATAATTTTTTTCTAATTCATGTTTTAAATATTTTTTTTTGTTAATATCAATCACAAAAGAATATTTATCACTCACGTAGTAATATTACTCACTGAAGTTCTATTTATTAGCACGAATTTTGGTGGGCATACTTTTAGTTTATTTTTTATATTTGTTAATACATAAAATATTAATATTTTAATATTAATAAAATAATTTACATATTTTTATATTTAATAATACATATATTTGTTTTTACATGTTATATTGGTTTGAAAGGAAAAAGAAATATGTAGTACAACGTTTTGGTACTTCGTGATCTGTATTAGTAATAAGAGTTTGTTTTTTTTGCATTATAACAGAAAACAATTTTATGTGTAATATACAAGCAAATTTGTAACACTTTAACCGCAGACAAACTAATACTTTTAAAATGAAATAATTTTTTTCAGTACTATCTCGATGCCTAAAAAAGGCAAACGAAGTTTTATTTAATTTTAACGAATAACACATGAAACAGAACTGTGAATATCTAAACATCTTCGAATCATGACCTCACGGCTCGCAAGCGGAGATACTAACTATGTGTCTTTTTGCGTAGATCTGCGTAGTTGAGTTTTGCTTGTGAGCGTATCTAAAAAATTCATTCCTTATGTACGTTCAGTAAAATTCGCAAAATATTCAGTGAGTACCCTAATTTATACGCTATCTGCGGAATTATAATTTTCTCGTGTCTTTCCAATGCAATGTTATAAACATTTGTTACACTTTGGAATTGAAAATGACCGTCTTTATATGACAATGGGAGTTCCCTCTTTGAATTCTAAGAGAAAGACACATACACAGTCTCTTCAATTTTTGCTATTAATGTGTATTTTCTGTGACAATTCTGTAAAATATGTTGACTTTCCGACTGTTTCGCTTGTTCATCAAATTCAATTACTGAAAAATTAATGGTAGTTAAAACTTGTGACCATGATGATTAACATCATACTTTCACTCATTAAGGAAAAGCTTTCTCTCTCCCGTGGGAAAAATGTCTTTCGTTTTGATACAGAAAAGAAGTAACATGGCATTAGATGTTGCAGAATAAATAAACCATAAGTATAATGAAAAGTTTTGTTTTCTACCTAGGTATCAATATTCAATGACAATTTTTAGATACTGCTATTTACTTCCTTATAAAATTATCCTATTTAAGAGGGACAACGTCATTCGTCTCAGGGGACAGGATTAGTTGTCTTGTTATCGGGTCCCCTTTCAAAAGAATAATACTTTGGGGCCTAGTTGCCACCACTGGCGGGTCTATGGGGTGGGGGTGGGGGGGGGGGCTAAGGGAGCTATAGTCCTCCCCCATTGGACCTGAGCTTTTAACAGATAAAGTAAAAGTGTTAACAGATTAATAACTGTTATTAGTTATAAATTATAGTGTTGTTAATAATATAATTATATATGTTAATAAAATATATAATACCATAGTAATAAAATTAGTAATACCATGTTAATAACTTTAATAAATAATTGTTATTTTTATTAATAATACCAGATAATTAATTGTTAATCATTCATGTGATATATTTTATTTCAAGGTAATATTTATTTTTTTAAACGGTCTAGATCCGCCACTAGTTGCCACAGACATATTCATTACTGAGTAAGAGGATTATATATCAAACCTCTATTATGCGTATTGCATCCCAGTTTCCCAATTTTTTTCAGAGGTTCGCAAGTTGCTAGCCAATATCACTGGAGAGGATCCGATGCATCATGCTAATAGCGCCGCTCGCTTGAGAGAATGCAGAGTGGTTGTAAATTTCGCAGGCACGAAACCCTCTCCCCCAACCATCAGACTCACAATCGATCACCTCGCCACGGAAGCTAGAAATGCTTGCATATTTTAAATAATTCGACGTCTTCCACATCGCAGGTGTTATATGCGACTGTATAATGATATGAAGAACAGAACAGGGATTTAAATTCAGAATTCTCGTCCAGTATTTCTGGAAAGAATTGAAATGTAAAATAATGTTCTGAATATAATATTTTTTGTTATAAAATATGAGTTTCAAGAAATATTACGTAGCTTCTAATATTAAATTAGTGTATAGTACTGTATGTGATTCTGTTGCACTGTTATACTCAAACAGCTTCGTACCTCCTAAATTAAATGATAATATTTGTTAAAACGGAGGGTGATTAAATTATGGATTCTATGAAGAAGGTAAAACATACAAGGGAAAGCTTTGATTATCAAACTGAACCAACCTCTAAAACACATACTTTAAAACCAACCTTTAAAACACATTACGATATAATAGACTATACCATTTTATTATTTAATTCTAATTTATGCAATCTCTGTCTACACCTCACCTCTGATCATTCTATTACTATAGACTTTAGCTCATCAGTGAAAAAAAAATCGTATATTGTGATATGAGTTTTTGTATTTACCACAACAACGAAATCTTTGTAATAATTACTAATGACCTGCTTTGAAAAACCGGATATTTGATTATCTGGACTAGGCCCTGTCTCAATTGAACCGTATAATTGGAGTTCTACTGTATTCGTAAGTTATTTCAATCTTCCCTGAAACATAACCCGCAATCAAAAATCATAAAACTGCTTTGCGTTTCCATCCCTTAAAAATCATCTTGCACTCCGTTTAATTGGGAAATGTCACGCCTTGACGACCCTACATGAAAATTGAGTTGCGTGCGTGAAACGCGCCGTGCGATTGCAGTAGCACCTGGAAATTATGCGTCCCTCGCAATCCCTCGGGTCAGCGTATTACGGCGAATGAGATTATCGCTTTTGCTGCTCAGTCAACTGGATTGACACTTCATTCACACAATGCATTTCAACTTAATTTTGCAGATTTAATCTAATATAGGGGAAAACCGTCGTATAAACACCGTTANATCTAATATAGGGGAAAACCGTCGTATAAACACCGTTAATTTGATTAATTTCAGTGCTTTAAAGGTTTTAGAGCTTTACCGATTTTAATATTTCACTGTAATGGAAAAGAGAAAAAATTGTAGAATGTTCCAGCTGCCATTAAGATCCGCGTTTTCACTTCTTACGGAAGTGATATATTATTCCAAATTCTTTAAAACGAATTGTGTTTACATATTCTCTCTGTATAGGAGTTAACCTCACTAGGGGGATTTTGTATAAGGTCGGTTTCCTACGAGAGGGACTTATAGGGATTTCTGATGTTTTCATCGTCTCGGTCCAGTTTATGCAATGGTGTATTTGCTAGCGAATATTATCTGTGAAAATATATACTATCATAAGCCTTTTCTAAAGATGATCGACATGAAATATATTATCTTTGAACTATCTCTCAAACACTATGTATTTCTTCGTTTTCAATGATTTCATAGTACATAGCAAGCCGTTCGTTGTCTCTTATCATGACATACAGTAAGTTAAAAATAAAAACACAACGAATAAGGGAGTTAGTATGCAAAAGAGGAACAAAAGATGAAATAGACATGATAATGATCAAAAAATAATTTCACACATAATCAAATAATCTTGGTTTAAAAAAGATTTTAAACAAACATTCAACATTTATGTAATTCGCAATAAACTCTTAATTCTAATTTTTACCAAAATTCACATTTTAGACTTACATTTTTTTTTAATCACTGGTTTTTGTAGAACATCATAAACTGAATTTATCAATTAATTCAGTAATAAATAACTAAATTCCATAATAAGTGGAAAGAGCCAATATTAGAAACTAAAATGGAATATATACATACCACATTCAAAAACTCAGTGTAAAAACAACATACTTAGGTAAGGATAATAACAAATATATTTATATCAAAATTTTGAATTTTTATTTTCATCGTTTTTCAAATAGGCACGTCTGAATGGGACAAAATTGAACATTCTTAATTTCTACAATGCTCAGAAATGATTTGCAAACGTATTACAACGTCTCTACCCCGTATTTTTTGTTTTAACTGACTAGCCAAGTAATTTTGTCTGGCTCGTGAAAATCACATTCCTCTTGCCAGTCGTTGAGCATGAAATTACCCTTTATCAGAGTGCTTACTCGTGAAAACTACATCCTATTCAGAGTTTCCAGATAAACACGCGCTTTATAAGCACCATTTTTCTGAATTGCAGTGCCCAATTTAATACGAATAAACATCGTAGACAAGTGCATTCGCTTCTTTTGGCATGAGGCTCACGATCGCCTCGAAGAACTAAAACAGGACGCAAATTAATGGAACGCTCTAAATGAGTTCGTATTTGCATAGAGGATGGAACACTATGGACATTAAATTACGTAAATTACGAAACTTGCATAGATATTGCGAACACAGGTCTTCTTTAAATAGTCTTAAAGTGACCGTGCGGTCGATTTTGTTGAACATGTGGGATAGGACGTATTATAGTCTCAATAACATGCAGATGAATGTATGTTGAGAGTTCCTGATTTCCGTGGCATACATTTGGTTACAGGGGACTTATATATTATATTAAGCATAATTGATTCTTACTACATATTATTTTTTTTGGTTTTGATGGGATGGCCCCTTACTCTTGCTTCCGGAAAGTTAATTAGTTTATTTTCCTACACGAGGTCGTACGCAGTTTGTAACTGCTTAATTCATAATGGATTTCTTTCTTTCTTTTATTTAAACCTATATTTTAAGTTATTTCTTGTAGTTGGTTTCCAATTCTTACAATAATAAAAATCGAATAATTATTGTGACACATAATATAGTCTACTTAAATCCATCAATTGTCAGTAATATTTCATCAAATTGTAATGTCAAGGGCAATAACACATTTGTCTGTTACAAATACATCCGTGAGTGATTAGGATATTAGTTATAAAAATATCGAGAGCCAAAGATGATCTTACAGTTACGAAAGACCACATTGAAACTCAAGATAGAGGAGATATATAGCAGTAATGATTTATATATTGCCATTACTATAAATATGACTGTCAAATTTTAAAAATGATGTAATTTTTGTTAAGTGTATTTCTTATTCTGTTGGGGTAACAAAAATTCATTAATATACTATAATTAACAATGAATGATGACTTTGAATGGCATAAAATTACTTAAATTATCTTGAAATCCATGACTTCAGCGATTCATACATAATTTGTAAGATTATGACTAGATTTGGTGGTTATACTACCCGAGTTACAAGTTTTCTTTGATACTTTTAGGTGATAAAAACACTTCAAACCAATCTTATGTGTAATTACAAATGTTTCTCCTTCGTTTGAACTAATTAGTCCTTTTCGGTTTTACGTTAGTAGCTCCCAGGAATCAAATAATTATAAAAAGAAACAAAATTATTGTCGAATTCAAATTATAATGTATAAAATATACGGAGGTAAAATGGGGTGCGTGGGGTTATGTATGATCGCTCATAGCTTGTTTAGATAAATCGTTGTAGTATCAGAAATTACGACGTATAAAGGGGAGATACATATGGCATGATAAACTGCAAACTCTCATGCAATAACTGTGTCATACACCCCAAGTAAGAATTGATATTTTAGGATCAGAAACAATTTAAACATTTTATTTTTTTCTGTTTCCTCTACGAAGATCAAATTATTCACTTCAAATGAAATAAATTGATGTTCGTAGAATTATACATGTATTTTAACGATAAGAGATAATAAGGTTTCCAGTGTCATATATCATTCACAGAATTTAACATCTAACGAGACATATTTTGATAAAATATAAGTAATAAAATAACACTGTACTCAATCCATATTACTTTCAGGCCAAAAATTGATCGAATGTCTTGTCTGCAAGGTTCACTGATTTCACAAACAAAACGATTTATAAAAAAGCAATCAAACACAACTAAAATACTTATGAAGTATACAAATTTTTAAGAATTGGAATTTTCATTACAGTTATTAAATGTTTTAATAGTTGTAAAAGTCATTATAATTATGAAATAGTAAAAATTAAATTAAGAAATTGTTAATGATAAATGTTAAAAAAAACAAATTGCATTGATTGTTATCTTAAATACTTCGTTACATACCCGTTCTAATTCATAAACTGTCTCCCAGGTAGCAGTACATGCAACTAAGACGTAACCACACGATTCGTTGTTCAAATCCCATTGCGTAAATTTTTTAAACTTATGTTTATCTACTTCCCGATGTGCTCGGTAATACACAGTACAGATTTTATCATATTTGTGATAAATTAAATACCATTTTGTTTTAACTTTGCGTCATTACCGTCAGAAGAAAACTTGGTCATCCACATAAATGTTTTCTCTAGAAGTTATTGGACATTAATATCTATTTTTCATTTGTGTGTAACCACCGCCTGTTTTCACATTTACTTGTATGCCTAAACTGATGTGTGTAAAGATAAATAATTTTTACTCTAGATGGCATTCTCGTACATTTAATTATTTTTCATTTTTTACTGTGTGTGAATAACTCGCAAAGATTCAGCTAGTATTTTTAAATAAAACTTATCATTACTTACGGAAGAGTAGATTTATGTTAATTATATGAATGGGAGACTAGACTGTCTTTCAATCCAACTGAAAATTATTTATTGTCTTTCAAAATTATTCCATAGGTAATGAGTATAAGTTTTGTTTCATTAACTTGTGAATGCAAATTACAAATCTTAATGCTTCGTAAGATTAAAAAAGAAAAGAATTTAGTTGTGAAAAGGTTCGCGAACAACAATTTATTTCTTAAATTAGGTATGAAGTTATTTGATGTTAATTACCGGGGACTGAATAGAATGTTTAGTTGAGTCTGATTTTAGAGTACCTTCTAAAGTATGTATGTACGTATGTATCTCGTTTCGGCAAGCTAGGACCACGAGTACCAGTAAGGCTCAGTTATTGATTTGAGTTTACTCACTAGACATAGTGAATTTTACCGAGATCGGAGGAACAGCGTCTAGATAGGATCCAGATTGTTGTATCCGAGTATTACAACTGCGGTTGTTAGCCGCAGAGGTTTCAAATATATGTAAACTAAGACATGAAAATGAAAAGCTACAAATTTTATCTTGCCCCACCTGGGAATTTAACCCGGGATGACTTGGTGACGAGCGATCACGCTCAGACCGTAGCCACGGAGGGGACAGAGTATCTTCTAATATTTTAATATAAGTTATGTATATTATTAGTGATTTAGTGTATGATATATTTAGTTCATTTTATTGTAAATGGATATGAATGGAAATGGAAGAAGAACTGAATATGAACAGAATTGTATCACGTTCAAGAATAACACCAACTTTAGACAACAATCCGTAGAGCACATCCCTGGGGAAACTGATGTAATGAACGGTCACATCTGTGTATAACTGAAAGAATTTTTCTGTCCCAATTCTTTTTGTAAACTGATGGATATTAAGATATGATTGTATCACAAAACTCTTTTATTTCATATTAAAATTTGGAACTTATTATTCCAAGAATGTAATTTATGGAATAGTATGTTATTTCAAGCTATTTCTCGCGTAGTGATAATTATTATTTCTATTAGTTATGTCAAGTATTTAGTTTCTAATAACGTGCTATGCATAAGGAAAAAATATTGAAGTCTGATACAATGAAATGGTTTCAATATATTTCGATGAAATCAATTCTAAACATCGAAAACATATTCCCAGATTTCTAAGGCGTTCCAAATGTGAGACGGGGGAAAACGATTTGCAAAAACTATAAATATATTTACGAATTTACTCAATTTACATCCAAATCTTTTATACTAGGTCTCTAAAATTAACGTTCTGAGGAATATGTAAGAATATATTGTGGAATTCAGGTAAATTAATTGGATTTGTTCCCATGCTAAAAACACCTCTCAAGAAAACGTACTAGAAAGGCATGGAAGAAGGCAATGAAAGAGTCTTCGTTAAGGGCA
This sequence comes from Laupala kohalensis, assembly GCA_002313205.1. Taxonomy (NCBI): domain Eukaryota; kingdom Metazoa; phylum Arthropoda; class Insecta; order Orthoptera; family Trigonidiidae; genus Laupala; species Laupala kohalensis. The sequence goes on along the minus strand of NNCF01125988.1, from coordinate 191,315 downwards.
AAGCGCAAAGGCTAGTCCAATAGACCCAAGGGGATACGATAAGAAATGTACTATGTAAAAAATATTCACTCCTAAAAACGATCGTAAGAATCCAATCAATGGGAGAAACTAGACGGAAAAAATTACTAGACTGTCTGAATTTTTCTGTGGACTGAAGGAAGTGTAAACAGAGGTATTCCAAGTGTTCAATATACTATACCACGCTTCACCCTTAAAAATAGAAATATAGGAGCAGCAAATTTGCTCACATTGTATTATCTCTGTACGTTTTGTCCATTGACAGTGAAAGAAAAGAAATATTAACCGTACAATCTACTCCTTTAATAAAAGTTACAAAAATAACAAATTTAAAGAATGACACAATATTAATATTGGTTTAAATGCTCTTATTTAATCGTTTAACCATTTCTTTGAGGTTATGAAAGAAGTCAATATTTTCTCTTCAGACTAAACAAACAAAAATTCCAGGGGTATCAGAGTTTGAATCAATTTGAACCTTCGAATTTAACCGTGGCCAGAATCGCTAGTAGGTTTATATATTAGACCCGACAAATTTCCTGTTCAAATTTCAATAAATTTGTTTGTGATCGTTCTGTGAATTTGTGAAAAGCTATTTTAAATGTGTAAACAAAGTAAAAATGAGAAAAAACGTATTTCTGGGTTATCATTGTATATTTTAACGATTGTCGTCGTTTGTCACTTCAAAACTCATCGTATTTCGTAGGTAAATCTATAAATTTGTTTGAGATAAAACGACGAAACTTAATTCGTTTCTTGAAACGATTGCGATGAACTTACAACAGAATCAGAACTCAACTGAAAAAACAAAACATAAAAGAATCAACCAAATATGTCCTTCCTACCGTCAGTTATGACCTGGAGTGCATACAAAAGTTATGATTTTTGCAGTTTGTCCGAATTTTC
>NNCF01125988.1:178676-189968 GCA_002313205.1 Laupala kohalensis | reverse complement strand
TTCAGCTAAAAAAAGGCCTGAGACATCTTTCTATAGAAACATCTTTCTTGGATAGTGAATTGAAACTTCTTTTAAAAGTATCGTATCATGAAACTCGAGATGTGTTTACGTCCTACTTGAAGACTAAGCATTAGATTTATTTTATAATAATGCTCACTTATTATAATTTTATACAAAAGTCTTTTACAATATATTTATGAAACTAATTTTTACAATATTTGAAACTCACTTCATATGAGTTCTTGTTCATTGCATGAAAACATAAAATTAAATAAGGTTCTAGCCCAAACATAATTGTTGGAACTCTGTAACTCACATTAACACTAACCAGAAAAGCCAAACTGTTTTAAAAAATCTTGTAAATTCTAACGTAGCAAACAAGTTACAACTTAATAAAAAGACATTGACACTTAGCTCCTGTGGAACTCAAAATATTCATATGTTGACGAAAAACCATAATTTACTCTTTCAGTGAGCTACTTTTTCAAGATACTGGTAAATGTCTTCAACCATATATGTAACGTCTTTTTTTGTTCAATTTAAAGATTACGATTTCTCGATAAAGTTTTGACTTCAATTTTGTAGAGCAGAAAATAATCTTAAAAGAAAAGACCCCATATTCTACATCAGTTTAAAATTAATTCAGTATTAACAGTGTACGTGTCACAGAAAAACTGGCGTGATGTATTTGAAATAAAGCCTTCATTGGGAAAATCGAATGGTCCTATGACTGTATTGATGATATAACAATCCTTCCATTTCTCACTCCACGCTGCAATGTTGTTTCAAATAACATTAACGTGTTTGAACTAATTTATCATCAATTAATGACAATTAGGACAGAACACAACAGTTGTGAAAATCGCATCACTTCGTTCGAAATTGGCTCATTCCACATTTACAATCAATGTTTCAATTCTCATATACCATTTTCGGTTCAATGAATTTTGAATCAACTAACTTTGCATTTAAAGCGCTCTTGACTAATCGTGATTTCTAACATTACTTAGCTGAAAATCATGTAACAAATCTCCAATACCCAAACAAATCAATTGCACGTAATTCTGAAAAAAGAATGTTCAGCATTTACAACGATATAAATTAATTCTAAATCTTAAATATTACGACCGAGATTTTTTTCATTTGATTGAAGCTCCTATACCCTTTTCCCACCATGAGTCATTAGCACTTTTCTACATCATTGCCGTAAGTCTATTGCCACTAATATAATATTACCTTTGTTTGCCATGACCTTGTTGACATATTTTTGGAGTTTGCTGAACATCCCATCTTTGTTTACTCACATCTGTGTTCTACTTTTATGATTTGAACACCGCTTCAGATATCCCATGAACTCCCATGAAGATCCCACTAATCTTTCTAAATCGTATCATGTGCAGTCGAATGATCTACTATATGTGTACTGGCGTTTCATACAGTATGGGTACTTGCATTTTTTCTTCAGGTATTGTCCCCTCCAGATATTCTTAAAACGTCCGTACCGGTAGAATTTCTCATGTCATTCCCATCGAAGCAAACCATTTCCTTTTACTAAGTACAAATCTAATATCCCATCTTACTTCCCATGCTTTTCCAAGAAGGTTTCGCGCTATCTTCCTTTCCCATCACTTTTCTCTAGATGTTAGTCTCTTTCAATTTATGCTTACTTTCTGTTTTCTTCGTATATTGTATCTGACGTCCGGAGTCAATATATGTTCTAATAAGCGAATTGCGAATATTCTTGAAGGCTTCCGCGACCGAAGTAATGTGTTGCTGGACTCTCCGGTCGGTGTCGAGAATGACCGCATGACAAAGACGTATTACCAATATCCATGAAGTAACACGACTAAGCACTAACACCATAAGCCTCCCGCATGGAGTTTTGACAAAAGACAATAACACAGAGCGCTGCGAGGGGGTCGTGGTAACACCGAAAACAATATTTTCTCTCGGGATTTGCCGCTATCTGTCCGATAGGTGACGTGGAGTGGATGTCTTACTCGGAAAGGGATCTTTCCAGTACTAACTCCGAAGCATCGAGATAAAAATCTCGCCTTAATAAGTGACAGAGGCTTCGCAAATCTGCCGAAACGAACCACCAAGTTGGATCTCGACACAACCGGTTTGATGAGAGAGCCACGCTGGAGCATGAGCCGTATCCTAAAAACACTCTGGAAGCTATGGGAGTGGATGGTATCTTGATTTTAATAATTAAAAGACTTTTATAACTGGAGGACCATATGGATTGACATTATTTTATATCAAAACAAACAATAAATCAATGGGCATACAAATATTAATTATTTCACAAAGAAATGCCACAAAAACACGTTCCCTAATAATCCCACCAAAAATCTAACCTAAACATACAAGAAATTAATGGACATACACGTAAAATATCTAGTACTAAAACTTACAGCTAATACATGGCATTAATTTAAAGATAAAGGATGCATGATTATGTACAACAAGGTTCAGTTAAATGTTATTGAATTCATCAATGAAGGGAGATTGAATTGATCATACTGTTCTTGAGATTTTCACTGGCCAATGAAATATATGTGAAATCATGTTTACGTTCTTGAAGCATTTGCTGATGCTCAATTGGCGTACAGCACCTCAGGCGGTTGGAAGATGCAGGAGGCATGCACACGCTTTTTTCTTTTTATTGAAAATTGACACTTTTAGTGTAAAAAAATAAAAATGTTAATCGATATCCGGAAGGGCTCTAATGACCTTGTTGTTGACGAACCCTAAAACCCCACAAAAAATCGATATCCAGTATCAAAAAGTTACGAGTACATGTTATTTCGTAGGGTTTTGTATTTTATTTCTTTAATGTTCGCCTTATTCCTCTAATTGCTCAAGAATCGCGCAATAGTCAGTCCTAGTACACAACGGCACAAATGTGTTTATCTTCCTGGAGCGCGTGTCTCATAATTAACCCTGCATTGTCTCCTGATATATGCTAAAAGGAAAAAACAATTGCAATATTTATGAAGATTCAATACTACTCAATAAGTTTTCAATTTTTTTTCCAATCGCGTTTAATAAACCAAACACGTCCAAACTCTCGTTAAATACTATTCCACGGCATGAGGGGTACGAATATCTCAGTCTAGTTAACGAGTCAATAACTCTCGTACAGCGTGTTCCGTTTAGTACTCTCAGATGTTTACAAAGTCACGCTACGGTGTTGTTAATATTTGATTTGACGGAATATGTCATCAAGAGCTTACGCTCAATAGATGTATTGGAGTAAATATTCTTTCAAAAAGTGTTAACGTTGTTTAACTTGATTTCTTACCGGAAACACATATTTCTTCTCACTTCGCCGGTTAGAGTGGTGTCAAAGTCGGTTGCATGGTGCTTCCAATCAAGTTCTTTATAACGCTGAGCTGCGCTGGAGAAAATTGCTTTGAGAAGTTGAGCTTTGAGAAGCAACCTGAAAGAAGAAAAATGTTCCTAAGTGAAATTGGATTCAGTCATTATTCCACGAGTCTTAAACTCTGCATTCTACTAATATTTTCATATTACAACTACAACTCATTAATCACCGCAGTTATGCATAATCATATAAAACACTATTTTTGGTGGTTAAATTAACTTCAGAGGTCTCATTTACGAAGTACCAGTTACAACACTTCATTGACAGTTGAAACAACGCTGATTATTATCTAGTGTCAGTATTGTATGAATGGATACATCTCAGTTTTGTGTTCTGGGATCAAGACTGGCGTTGTATCATTGTGGTCGCCACGGATGATGGCACAAATCTTCGGGTGCGCAGTAGTCTTTTAAGAAAACACGGAACACTGGAAGGCCAATAGCGTTATTTCATTCGTGGGCGCCAGTGAGCAGATAATAGAGTAGTTTCTTAGATATTTTACTTTCTACACAGAATGATCAACAGTTATTGGACGACGAGGAGATGAACTATGTATATGTGGGAAACAATATGAAACACCAGAATCTATCTTATGGGCAAGAAAGGAGTGAGTATGAAAAGTATCGGGATTATCACGTAACACGATGACTGGGTCGTTGGTTTGTTCGGTTCTTAACTGTGACAACGTATATTACCATGTAAGGAGTTTAATATGTATTTTTTATTAAAATTCAGAAAATTCTTGGAGTCACTTCAGTTAACCAATCAGTATTTTATCGAAGAATGTGAAGGACACACTAATTACTTATTCATATATTTATGATGAACTGTTCCGCGTATATACGCTTTTCAAGATATGAAAACCTACAAAATTCGCATTTTTTCATATTTTCCTACATTTATCTATAAAAGTAGTCTGTAATAATTTGTGACTATGTAAAAGTTTGTGGGTTTAATTCCTTCATAAATAAATAATGTTTGGTTTTGTAATGTCATCATTACCCCCTATCATCTATCACCCCCTCATCCACTTCATCTTGAATAACATATCAGGTTGACGGTCTGGCATGCGGTCGTAAAAACATCGCGAGTACGTGTACATTACATCACAAACTATACCTCATGCCAACCACTTGTTAAATTGGAAATGACAAGAGTTAATAAGAGATACACATTAAGACCATGCTCAAAGAATGAAATGTGTGTTATCTTAATCATCCTCAAACATTATATTTCTATGTGACTATTTTGGATCATAACTTCGTCCTCTCCACAGAACATGAGTGGTGTAACAGTTCAGACTTTCGTCAGACTTTATCCGAATTATTGCAGAACCAAATTACTCGTCCTTTTGGAGAATAATTATCACGCTAATGCAACCCTGCGAGTCCACAAACTACGCGCTCGCACGCTAAACATTGTCTCGACCTCACTTCCTCGATTGTCTTGTGCGATTCTTTCGACCTATCGATTGTGTCAACTCGTTACTGCAGGTGTGGTTGAGGAAGCAGTTGGTGTCGACGGTTCGTTAGTGAGAGCGACCAAGTTGATTAAGGCGAGAGGGGATGGAAAGGGATATAAAGGCTTGTTTGCTATCCTTCAGCTTTCTCCTTTGTCATCTACTACTACATCATCCTCGTCTTGTCTTATACCGCGATTTCTCTTCGGTACCTGGTCTTCCCCATTATTTCTATCCGTTACTTCTCGTCTTATTAACATCTCTAGGTTTGAGCCCACTGGTTGCCTTTATGTCCGGTTTTTTTCCTGACCATTATCTGTAATAATAGTGAGAAAATCACACAAAAATTCAAAACTTTATCTACTCGTCAAAAGCAGTCACGATCGAACTTGTCTATGAATCTACTTAAAGCTACATGATATAGGAGCCAGACAGTTAAAACAATATACTACAAGGTGGCATATGGACATGCCGATGAAATGAACTACTTAATTGTCTGAAATACGAATAAATTAACGGATCATCGTTACATATGCCCAACTGTGAGACAGGGAAGGAACGAGGTTTAAGAATAAAAAATACTTTCAGCATTTAATTATATAAACATATCCAGACAAGAGCAACAAATGAATTCATGAAATGACCGAATTTAGTCATCTAGAAAGAACGAAATATTTAAGATAATAGCTATTGGAGGTTGAATGAGAAGCCAAAAATGAGATAAAAATGTATAATTATGTGTGATAATTTAATCATTATATTTTTTAATTAATTTTGGCAATATAAATTCATTATCACCATGATACTTGTCCGAATTTTTATTGAAATTTTATAATAAGTCGTGTCATGTTGCAGTTTTCATTATGTTGGGTTACAAAAACTTTCATAGAATTTATACAATGCAAACCATCGTAATTTAGTATTAAACAACATAAATAGACTATTTGTTTACAATGATGGGCCAATGCTTATTTCGACCTTATTACATTTAAATGATGGAAAATCACAAGATATACGAATACGAGTGTTCACTAATTTTGTTTGCTTTGCAGTTTTCAGTCATTGTGAACAATAAATGATCAATGGTATTTGCGACTAAAAATAACGTTTGATAAATATTAATATTTTTAGGGTTTATTGTAAAACACGACAAAGACCACAAAAATTAGGTATTATAAAAATTATTATAAATATTATTTTTCATAATTCAAAATCAATAGCAGTAGTAACATGAAAATTTATAGAACTTTAAACATATTTCAAATAAAATTGAATCTTATTACTTTCCTTCAAACTATCCCTCCGTATGACACATCCCTCGAAAGGGTTCTACTCCATAGGATCGCCCCTTTCACCTCTCTCAACTGCGCCAAATGTAGCGTAGCGAAATCTGAACCCAAGAGGGAACCTTGGGGATCACCTATGGGATTACACTTTCCGGGTGCGAGCATTTATTAATAAAGCATACTCGCAAACGGCTTCCGGCTTGAGTAATGAGAGCATCACCTCACCCTACGATGACGTCACGACCGTCCCTCGAGACGTCCGGATGCGGAAGTGCGGCGAGGTTTGAGGGCCAAGAGGCTGGAATGAGGTTTGACTATGGTTGAGGGTCAGCAACCACAAACGGCTGGGGTGCGCTGAAGTGATCGTGTGTTTAGTACAATGCGTTGGAAGGCGACAAAGCCAAAGGGATATCTACTAGTTAGGTCTCAATGATATTTCATATGGGCAATAAATGCAAACATCTTGTGTAAATTATACTTTTTTTATCCCCATTTGACCTCCACATAAAATACAGTATACTCGTTTCTGTTAACTAAGGGTCACGATGATGAGTGTTAGTAAAGTTCAATTCTACGTGACACATTCGGGGGAACAGCGTCTAGATGGAATCTAGATTGTTGAATTCGAGTGTTTTTTTGTTTTTTTTGGTGGGGCTTTAGGGCTCGTCAACATCAAAGGTCATTAGAGCCCATGCAAGTAGGGAAAAATGCAGTTTCGCTCCATAGAGAAGAGCCATAGTAACTCTTCTCCGTGTGTGGGACTCGCCGAATATCTCGACCATACCCACTAAAAAACCCTCCTGAAATCAACAAATATCTAAATAAAAAGATGAAAGAAAAGAAAAGAAAACAGAATACCAATACATTATTTCGCAAAAAAGGAAAACAATTTTCTAAATATCATATTTTTGAATTACAGAAACGAACGATGAAGACAAAGAAGACAATAAAGATGAAAAGGGAGTGCAAATTTTAAACCCTCCCGAGAACTTGTGGGAGGAGCCCCGATCTACTCATAAAATTCAACAGTTTATTAACATTAACCGTTTCATTCCCGAGAATGGTTGGTAAATCTGCAGCCAGACCAATTTGTCTCCGTATACTTGAGTATCTTCTGCAATCAGTTAGTAGATGACGCACTGTCAGAGAACAGCTACACTCCTCACAAATGGGTTCATCATCAAGTAGTAAGAGATACTTATGAGTGAGAGGACAATGTCCTATGCGCAGGCGGGTCAGCAAGACCTCGTCGCGCCGGGCTGGCCTACAGGAACTGCTCCATGACTTAACACATGATTTGATAAGTCGGAGCTTATTCCTTTCAACAGCTAACCACTCATTGCTCCATTCACTGAGAATCCTTATCTTGACGAAATTTTGTAGGTCTCGTTTTGGAATCGTGGAGAAATCCAAATTCGAGTGTTACAACTGCGGTTGTAAGCCGCAGAGGGTGAACTTTCCATACACCACAGCCATATGAACAGAAACATAGAAATGGACTGCTACAAATTTCTCTGGCCCCACCGGGAATTAAACTCAGGATGACTTGGTGATGAGCGAACACGCTAACTCCGTAGCCACGGTAGGATTCAGGATATTCTTACGTCTTCGTTTACTTTTAGTATTTAACGATTTCTTTGTCTTTCGCGATTCTTCGATCTCCGATTCATCTCACATTTTTATAGTGTGTTTAAACTGATATAGATTGAAAGTCTTTTCTCAAATTGTCATTTATTCATTTTATTGTATGTTATACAGTATCACTGATCCCAAATAGGCTATATTACCATAATATTACGATTTTTTCCGATCTACAAAACACTTGGTAGCAAAAAATACTTTACTCATTAATCGTTGAATATATGTATTATATTAGGTACGTAACGTTTCACCTTACTCTCTGTAATGCTAGATTTTGAAAGTCACGTTAGGTATTTTGTATTTCACTAGTTTTGCGATAATATTTATTTTAAATTGATTGTTAATTAAATCTTTATTTTTATTTATACCTTATCATTTATTTATAATAATATCGTATGAAATTTTTAAATCAAGTATTACAAAATTCTTCATAAATTAATGAATTTGTAATTTTTGAATATATGCAACTGGCGAAGATTAAAAAGAAGATTCATAAAATCAATCCATTGATGAAGTCAAGATTTATCTCCTTACTGATAACGTATATCCGTTTCATTACAACTGACTAATTCTTCAATTTTTTTAAACATTATATTCATATCTTATCAATCGCCATAGTATTGACTCCTCTCTATTTGATATTTAATGATGCATGAAATACGACCAAAAACATCATATGCAAGTAACCTGCAACACAATGCTTTTGAATTATAATAGCAATATTCCTTGAGAGAAATGAGTGAACACGTTGTTAAACGATGTAAGAGATGTCTGAGGAGAGTATTCCATCACATATTTGATATCAGCACATGGATTACTTTTATGGTGTCGTGAATCTTGCGGACGGCGAAAACTACGAGTAAGGAAATTTGCGGGCAGTAAGTAGCGACCCAGGAGCAGATGGCACATATAGCAGATGGCTCGGGAACAGTATCTGAGTACACGCATGAATATACCAAAGGTAGGCAATGAACTTGTAACTGTAAAGAAGGAAATTTCAATGTTTGATTTTTACTCTTTCATTAATTTACGTAAATAACCATTTAAAGAATTAAAATCACATAATTAGAGATAGAAATATACATAAATAGAAGAGTCTATGTCCTCCAAATATGTTACAACAATTTAATTTAATTTATGATGGTAACAAAAATTTATAGAACCAAGTAAATATTAATCGATAAAATCTATTTAAATATACTTTTATACATCATCAAAAACAAAAGAACATTTTCATATATTTCCATTCATTTTTTTTTTCATTATACGTGTGCAGGTTTTATAGAATATTCACTGTTGAATTTATGGAAAGTAATTTATTTTACTGTATTTCCTTCTGAATTATTATTTATCACCAACAAAAGTAGTCAAAAATGCATATGACCACGTGGATCTCATTTACTCTCCTGAAACAATCAAAAGTACCATTCGATCAGTTCTGTTCAAACAGCTCAAAGAAAAATTAAAGAAATACCGCTAAGCCAGAGTTATTATTACAGACTAAAATTTACAATTAGAAATATTATTATTGATATTAAAATATTATCACCAATTAAATATATTACAATTACTAATTCTCTTATATTGCAATTACTATTTCAATGATATTTTGTTATCTCTGCCCCAAATGTGTACTTTATAAACGGTTTTCCGTCATAACGAACTGAACACCTGTGTAACATCATTCATTTCAGGATGTACCACTTGTTGCACTTTCTATATAGAACGTGATTTCAAACCTCCCTGATTCACTTTACATTGATACATTGCATTGGCAAGCATACACAGATGCGACGTCATTTCTGATGCATTTGCTTTAATGTACTAACAACTCGCTGGGAAACGCTTCGTCTGTTCCAAAACAGTGCAGTGCAAACAAAAAGTTGCGGTGTTTACTGAAACTAGTAAGTTCCGTTAATTTTGGGTTTATTCGAAGATCATTCGTCATCTAAAATCCATTGAAGCCATCTTTCACAGAGGGTGTTTTACTTTTGCAGAAACATAAAAGTCGAGCATGGAATAAAATGGAATTCTCGCATTATTTTAATGAGTCATATAACTAGTTAATACAATAAGGTTAAGAGTTTTGGAATATTTATATTTTTCATAAAATTCTTAAATTTGATATTCTCTTTTCATACAGTTTACTCACAAAATAAATTTATTCGCACTAAACTTTCTCATTGTATAAGTAGGGAGACTACTATTGATATGTAGTTAATCATCTTGCGAAAATTAACTCTGTTATCCTTATTTGACCTTCACATAAAAAAGTCGAATATATTCGTCTAGTTTTAGTATTAACACAGTATTTAACAACTTCTTTGTCTGTCGTCACTCTTGATCCTTCGATTTATCTCACTTTTTTATAGTTTGTTTAAACTGACATAGATTGACAGTTTCTTTCTCAAATTGTCTTTTATTTATTTTATTGTATTTTTTTCAAACAATATCAACGGTTCAAATCAGGCTGCAATTTAAAAAAATACGTTTTCCGGTCTACAAAACACTTTGTAGTAAAAAATCCTTTATTCATATATTATTAAATACATTTATTACATTAGATACGTAACGTATCATCTTGCTCTCATCTATGCAATATTTTGAAAGTCACGTTATATATTTTTATTTAACAGTCACTAGTTTTGATATTTTGTATTTTAAATTCATTTTAATTAAATTTTAATCTATACTTTGTGATCATTTATTTTCAGAATTATTCTTTTATTTCTATTAATAATGTGTGGAATTTAAACTATTTTAATTTGTTTTATCTTGCATTTAGTATGATACTCAATCACTTGTGTTTTCGGCATGTGGCTTTACTATCTCACCTCGGCTGACTGCCAGACACTGTAGTATTGTAGAGGTGCCAGCCAATTGGAGCAGTCATGCATGTTGGTATCAGGTGCTGGCACCAGCCTACCGAAATAGTTCAAGTTATGTAGAGTCTATCGCCAAGTAAATCAATGCCACGAGGAGGCGAAATGAAAAATTTCAATATATGATTTATATATTGATAACAGCTGTACCTTCACTATTGTGATATTCTTCGGTTCTCAAACTCAAGATCTATTTTATGAGATGGGTCGTTTGAAATTTTAAACAGCGTTCTAATTACTCTTTTGGATATTGAAGTACGTATCTCATGTGCCAATATTTATTGGAATTTTTAATTTTTTTCTTCAGTCGAACTCATTCCTTTGTTTTATTAAATAAGTATAGATACATCCATTCCATCACACAAATTCCATAAATTTATGACTCTTGTTAAAACGATTGATCCATTTTTTAAGTGATAATCCCTAGATTTTCACCCCAAAATAAAATAATTACTATACAGAGTCCTCCAATTATTGCAATGTGTGTATGTTGTTTACATATATAGGGGCGAGACGAAAGATCAGGCCTGATGTCTAGGGGCTCCTCAATTTACAGTATTATTAAAACTAATTACACTACATATTTACCATACCCTTGTAAACAAACCTTTTTGCTAATCCCGTTCCTTGAATTTT
>NNCF01125988.1:116755-178326 GCA_002313205.1 Laupala kohalensis | reverse complement strand
AAAACAATAATAGGCAATTACGATATTAAATATTTGACTCAACAACAAACTCAATTTTAACAATTTGAATTTTTAATCAAATCTGAAAAGTTTCTTTCTTTTCGATCCTTCAAATATTTTATGAAACTGTAATGTTTTATCTTGTTCTAATTAGGTTGTAGTTATATCACTGTTAATAATTATTAACTTGATTACTTAAAAAGTAATATTTTAAACTCACATTCTCTCTACTTAGTGAAATACCAAAATAAACATCATCTGTCTGATGTCGCTAGGAGATACTATAGTAACACTTTGCTAGAATTTTTTTCTTTTTCGAAATATCTACAAAACAGTGAGACGGCAAAGACTTGTCCAGGAAAGAGTCTCAAAATAAAATGTAAACTAAATGCCAGTATAATGACAATTGTTTAAAATACTGTTTAAAAATGAAAATAGTCACTTATACACTATTATTTCTCTTCTAATTCAAGTATTCTGTGGTAAAAAGCTCAAAAATATATATGTGAGATTTCCAAATATCTTTTGTATTGTACTTTCATTTACAATACCTCAGTAAATTTCTTAATTTATGTCAATAGACAATACAAAAAAAGGATATAACATACCTACAATCGTCATAAAAATTGTAGTACAACCATATTTGTTCTTCAGTGAGGGCCATTAAAAGCATTAGATACTTTAATTTTGCGATATTAAATACAAAACCGTATAAAATCGGCTTCCGTTTAAAAATGCATGAAGAGTATCACCGATGGGTATATATTTCAAACGTACTTATAAGACCAATTTTGAAGTCTTAAGAGCAAATACTGACAAAGGATCTGTGCCTCCTACCTTTTTACAACAACTTTTTTTTAGGTTTATAGAAAAAAATATATTTACAAGAGTTGTCAACAAGGTTTTTAACCTTGGCTTCAATACGATGCATCTTGAATTTAAAATGTTCGAGTAGCAATGGAGATCGCCAAAAACTTTTGTGTACTAAAAAACTATAAAAATTTACTATTAAAATTAGTACTGCCAAAAAAAATACGTACTACCAACGCAGAATATATTTACATTCTTCGTGGTTTAATTTTCTTCAATTTTGTGAGATTATGGCTAATTTCATACTATTCCATATTATCTGAGTAAGAGTGATATCTGGTTGTCCCCGTCGGATGCTTCCATAGGGAAATCGGGTACGGAAAAATTTCAATCGGGTTTTATTAGGTTTGTCTTGCAAGGATGGTGTTTTCGCAACTATTACCTAACTTTCATTTCTTCAGTTCTCACAATACTACTTTGCATTTTAAATTTTAAAAGAAAAAATATAAAACACCAGTATACTTAGTGCATCGCCACTACTCGTTACCCTTTCCAACAGACACAAACAAACACCATCGAAAATAATGTTTACTTGTGTTTCGTAAACAAATGAGACAGAAAACTAGTAAATGAGTATATCTCGTCATCCTACGACGCATGAAATGTTTGTGTATGTTCCTCATCCTACGACGAGCGAATTAAACCGGACGGCTTGCAATGCGTCTGAAAAAAAATTGAAGGAGGAAAAGGTGATAGTGAATTTTCGATCTTTCTTCAGTGTAATGTTCAATAAACATTGTTTCCAAGAATCTAATAAAACTTTGTTTCATATTTCATTGCCATCCCTCCGTAAAAATACAAATAATATTCTTCACAAAAGTTTGAATACTAAAAGTTGGAATGTGACGAGAAGGGTCAGTTTTTAAGTTTTAGAAAACTGTTAATAAAACTGTATTCTATATATAAAATTATTCGCAATGATTGTTCTGTTGTTATTCATTCAAATTCGATAAATACTATTTCTTTGTATTAATATTCCCTCAGACCTTGACGTAACGCAGCAAAAAAAAATTATTTCCACTTAAAAATACAAGAAAGTGCATCTCTGCAGCTGAAAAAGCTGCGAATTGTTTGGGATAGTAATGATGAGCATATATGATGTGTCTTTTTACATTTTGTACGCTGCAGAAATTCGACCAAATTGACGAAATCTTAAAGATGGAAATGCCTTTTCCACAAAAATATTTATTCCCTCATAAAAGTAAAAAAAGCAAATATCCTGACTTATAATCACTATACGAGAAAAAAGAAGTAAATACGCAGGAAAGAAATACAGCGAATCAATATAAGTTTAACTTATTTGTTTCTAGACTTATTGATATGAATTATGTATTTTCGAAAGAGAAATCAAGGAAGCTGTAATATAATTTGATTTAAACGAACGAAAACGGGGTGAAAAACAACTTCAAGAATAAAAACGACACGGTAAACTCATAAATAATTCAAACGACGCAAACTGAGGCTGAGTGAGAGTGAAACTGGGGACAACTGATAAACATGTCATCTACAGGATTATGGACATTGAAGGATCGTTCGATAATGCTCGCGGGGAAATAATTCTCAAACGTTTACAAACCCACGGGTATAAGAAATTGATTTTTAACTATTGGTGAATAATTAAACAGAACAGGAAATCAGATATTGGACACAATGCAGGGATGTTATTCTGGAGAAATACGAACGAGGAATCTATGTTGTATGTTATGCGAGATATATTGTGTGCTGCAGGAATTTAGGTAAATAATATGACTGTTTGCTGTCAGCCTAACTTAACTAATAAACAAAAAATCCTACAATAATTAAAAGTAACACAGTAATGCATTGTTAAATCATTGCTAATTTATGGATTGGCACGTATAGTTTACACAAATTATGAATAATTATTCATGTTCATGTTGTATATAAAATACTCATTTCAAATACGAAACCAAACACGCATGATAGGGTAGGAATTAAGATATATTGTACGTGAAAGTGTGGCCGCCACACTGATGCAAATTGTGAGTAGAAATTGAGAATCACGTTATACAACTCTCTAGCAAAATACCTATGTAATTTAAATAAATGTGATTTTTGAAGTATCGAAAATATTTGCCACATTTTAAGAAAATAAAATAATAGAAAAGAAGGCCCAGATATGAACCAATTTTCTACATTTTTGCCGCTACTTTAAGAGGAGTCGTAAAAGTACCGTGAAGATTTATTTACCTCATCTTCATTGTACGAGAATGTATTTATGTTACATTATAGTCGACTGCTCGCGATTGGACAGTGAAACATTGTTAGTGTGGCTTTGCTAGTACGTGAGACAGCAATTACTTTAAGTAAATCAAACCTCTTTCACGATGATATAAATCGGTTTTAAAAAACTTCTTTCAGTGTATTGTTTAGTAGTGTTTGCTTGTTTTTCATTTAATTTTCCAACCAGTAAAAACTGGCTTCTGTGAATGGATGTACTGTTGAAATTTCGTAAAAACACTTTATATTAAATGAGAACACTCCGTGGATAAACAGAAGGATCCTCGGGAGGTCGATAACATCGCAGGATCCCGCCTATGGCGCCTGAATATTTCTTCAGTTTACATCACGTGTTTTGGTCGAATACTTATAAACAGTTCATAATATACTTCCTGTAGATAGCAGTAATTGTATACACGGAAAGGATGACTATATTTGTGAACATATATAATGGGATATTGATATGCAGGGAACAGGAAAACTGTATTAACTGATCTATTTCGGGTAGGTATAATGAAATGAGGGGAAAAATTAATAAAGAACGAGACACAATTTCATACTATTCGTCAAAATAATGAGTGTAAAGAGATAAATATAAAATTTCAGGGTAATATGTACATTCAGAAGTTTCATAAGGGAGAAGAGTGAGAAAAGAAAAAACTATGTAATGACGCGGTTAAAAACATTGCTCAAGCAATGAATGCTTTCTTTTAGTTCGTGTGCGAGTATAAATCTATGCTAAGAAATGTGAATTCTAAGGAATGTCTATGGCGAGGAAATCTAAAAAAGCAATAAAAAGTATTTTCTTAAGGATTATTACAATCAAAATGCAAAGTATGGTTAATATTGATGAATTACAAGAGTAGAAAAATAATTGAATTTAACTGCTTATCAGTAGGTGTTAGTCTTCCCTCGCATGTTGGTTTATACGAAGGTCACTAATGAATCCGCCTGAGTTCAATAACATTACGAGAGACGGACAATCTACTGAACGTGTAATCTACGAGCTCGAATGGAGGAAGCAATATTTTATAAAGGCTATGAAGAACATTGTTTTCAAGGATATCAAAGAGGAATGGAAATCAAAGAATTCAGAGGTCTTAACTATGCGCTGTTTTTTTCAAATCTTGTTACAAATTTTTATTTTTCAAATAAAATAACAGTCGTGAAAATTTAATTTTATGAATGTATAGAAATATGGAACCCAACATGAATTTAGAATATTGAATAATAACATGGCGTAAAATGAGCTAAGGAATCTAGACGTGTTGACAAGTGTTTTAGCACCCTCTGTCGGGTAAATATCTCAGGTCAGAATACAATTCTTTCTTCGAAAGGGGATATAACTTTTTGTACGTTTGTTTAACAAAGGAAATAAATAATTTTTAAATATTTTATTTGTTAATTGTTTTAAAATTTTCAATGTCCAGTAATGATTGTTTTAAGTTTCTTTTCAAATCTCGGGTAACGACGGGAAGTCCTGCTAGTAATAAACAAACAAATTGTGTTATATTGAATGAAAATGAGAGACGGAACCGGGTATCGAGCTCAGGGCACCAAGCTTTCTGCGCTGGCCCGCAACCGCTACATTATTCAGTTCACCTCCCGACCCCGTCTACCATTGTCATTCAACTTGCGATGGAACCCATGGAATTCACAAGTGATCGCATTCGAGATAGTCCTCGTTAGTAGCGACTCCCATAGAGAATACTTTATTGCGGGTCGAACCGCAAATTAAGAGATTTATGTAAATAATAACATACTTTTTGAAATTCCAATATATGTATGTATGTATGTGAAGCATATTTTTATTTCGAAAACCTGCAGAGGAAAATATATTATTTGGTTACGTTTTACCTCAAATATTTAATCGTACTGAAATAATTTTTTCGAGGCCTTGCATGAGAACTCTTTATCTGTAATACATGTAGTATACAGAAATGGTAATACGGAAATATTACAATTCTTTGATAGGAAACACATTTGCAATCTTTAAAATAACAGAAATCCATTTCAATACATAAATGCGTAACGCGAATATGTCTCTCTGTTTGTTACCTGATCACGACTAAACCACAGAACCGATTGTGATGAATTTTGGCAAAAAAGATCGTTTAGATGTTCAGGAGGAACAAAGGCTTTTATTTTTTTAATGTGTGATAAGAAAGATCAATGGTTTTTGACAAAAAATGGCGATAAAATCGAAAAAAGGTAGATTCGCCTACGTTGCCAAAACGGTTAGAGATAGATGACTATGAATGGAAATATTGTTTGCCTCAAAGAGTTACACTAAACATTCCGCGACGGCGATTCTCTGTTACGACGATCTACAAAAATATGTCTACAAAAAAAATAAACTGTTTAGTTAACCTTCTTTTAATTCTTTAGGAAAAAGGATATCATCGCTTTACTCACACCCCTCTCTATTTTTGTTATAATAGGGTAATCCAGAAAACTGAAGAGCTGAAGATTGATTTCTTTGCGAAACGAAACCTAGAAATTAGCTAGATATTTCGATGCAGATGCGATATCGTACGTAACAAGGAATTCATCCTTCAACATCCTTATTCTCAACAAAACAATGTCTCTTAACTCATACCCAAACCTAAAACAATCTCAATACATTATTTATATTTCGTTTGCGATCAAATCTAAAACGTACCTGAAATATTTATTTTATGCGTATATTTCTTCCGTGTTCCCTACATGTGGAGAAGATATACGATAACTTTCGGTCAGGTGAAAATGCAGATGTACCGGGAATCGAACCCGAAATTTCTGCAATGATAGCAAGAGTATTACCACTACACCACCGTTCGCCTATCACAACTGTACACCATGTCCATCCAGACCTATTTATTTCATGTTTTGATAAAAGTTCTGTTGCTGTGAGACATACCTGGTCGTATTGATTACCTCAGTCGGCACCCACCGAGTATCTTATTCAACCGGTATGTATATTTAATGCTCTAATGACGTCTTAAACTTCTGAGTTCGAAATTTTTGCCGAAAGATACTGTAATTACCCGAAGCTACCAAAGAAATCGTCGGTTTATTCATCGCTAACATTTTTGACCTCGGTAAAAGTAAATCTAGGATTCCTTCACTTCTTACGAATATCATGTGAAGAGGCAATAAATTACGAGATCATAGTAAGATTTAGAAAAAAACTTTGTGACAAAATAATGTGCTAGTGAACTGATATAGTCGCTGGAATGCTACATATTAAAACAGAATGTCTGTAACTACACATGGCAAGATAAAAGTACCGATACTATCGTTGTTTTCTGGTTCACGCGAGATTCGTGCACTATGAAATAAATGTTCCTATATTTTATATATAAACATAGTTTATATAGAAACATATAGTAAAAGTATATTAACATACAGTTTCTACATGTTTATATATTTTTATATTGTAACACGTACCGAACTACATTCTTATTCTTATCTGAGGAGTGAGCTGAAATGTTAAATTTGCCTCTACCTTCGGGCCCTTGAGGGAATTGATGGGATGGTCCTTTGCTTGCTTCTGGAGAGTAAATTAGTTCGTCCTCCACTTGGTCATTCACCTTTTGTAACTGCTCTATTTAACAATTAATTTATTATCATTAACAAATTTTACATACCTACTCCAGTATATTTATCGCTTTTATTAATGTTCGTGTATAACTTGGAAACTGGTCGATTAAATGACATCTGAGTGTAGGGCAATAAATGAAAAAATCATATTTGAATTATTCAGAATTTCAAAAATTATATATTGGTTCCTAAATTCTAAAGAATGTAAAAATATTGCATTCATATTTTTTAAGAACTAGAAATCTACAATTGAAACTAGTTTTGCATCTTCAAACAGCTATTTGAATGTAAAGATTAATAAGTGACAGCGATGTTGTAAAGTATGCTATACACGATGTGAAATACTTCAATTTTCTACAAACATTTTTCAGGGGGAATTTCTTTTGTGTAATTAGAGAATAATCCTTAACAGATGGAAATCAAGAGGAGATTGGTCCAATATAATTTAAGGCATTTTTGTTCTCAAATATCTGGAATATGAGAATTTGGGAGTAATACCAGGGAAATTCCTCTCCGACCAAATTTTACTGGAGGAATTCACCCAACGTATCAACTGAAATATCTAAACCAAACGAACTCTAATTCACATAATGACATTTCTACCGATATTATAACACGCTAACTTGCGTCGGCATTACTTTCGTAATCAACATAAAGCAGTCTAGATTCCTTTATGGGGCGCAGATGGTACGGCAATAGGAAAAGAACACGAGACGACGCATTAAAACAAGGGAGATAAAAATCGGTGCGTTTGCCCGAAGTATCGATTGAGGCAACAACTCGACCCACGTCGGAATTCCACCGGGAGAAGGGTAAAGGACGATAATGTCCATTGACGGTGTTACTTCCACAAGGGGTATTAAAAAATAGAAATCGCTTTCCAGTTCCTCGGGCATTGAGAGTTGAATTATTTGAAAATAAATTAAATGTTTTTAGGACTTCATATTTTTGGAGTTATTATTAACAATTATTTTTCTAGGTAATGATCATGGTCATGATACAGAGAACAAAGAAAATATTCCACATATGCATATTAATGTCTCCACTTCTTCTTCTTCGCGGATTTCAAATTAATAAATGCACGAATGAGTTGTAATGAAGAACGTGAATCATCGGTATTGTTTTAAGACATGAAGAAAAGTATGAATAATACCCTAGGGCTATGAAATATTATAAAGTAAAGAATCTCAAAGTCAGATAAGACTTAAATAAGAAATGATAGTAAGATTTTATTTATCTTGGTTGACTTTATTAATATACCATAAATTTGCGGTCGGAAAACAACAAAGAGGATAACGCAAATTTCGTCAAAATCTCTTTAAAAAACAATTTGGTTGATACTACAATTACGAAAACCAACCAAAATACAAAAAGGAATTCACTATTTTTTATTATTAATGTAGCTTCTTGACAGAAATAAGTCATGAGTAATAAACAGTTCGTTAACGGCAGTTATTCGTCAAGCAGTAACATTTACGTTTGAGAGAAACACAGAAACCATGAGAGTAGACTGTTTGTAGTGGTAGCGCGGTTATCATACCTCAAGGGATGGCATAGCCTACAATTAGCGTGCAGTCAATTAACCTGCCTTTATATTGAATGCGGGGTAATTGACGCACGCGCATTGCAGTTCATTGAACCTTACATGGCTACAGACATTTAATACGGATGAGATCGATAAGTCTCACCTAGCTTGAGGGCAGGGTCTTTTTTAGTTCGTGGTAAACCCCCTCATATTTATTTTGCTTTCATTTGGTTTAGAGAAGTATTTTTTCTCCATTTAAATCTATTGTGAGGAGTTCCTTGCCTCATCAAATATTTTCCGTGGTATATCTGAAAATGTTAATTTTAATGACGCTAAATCTTATTCATAGTATTAAAGCTCTAAATTTTATCTTAATTTTTTTAACCGAACAATTTGATCTATACTTTGAATTTTAAGTGAAGCATTATTAGGTAAAATTAATAAAACTTTCCTTTACGAATTCTACAAATCTTATTCCATCGAATTTATTGTTGCTGAAAACTGACAAGATAATATATTCGTAAAATAATGCACATTTTGCGCATTCTTGTATATTAGTTTTTCATTTGTACAAATGTATTTGTGAAACCAATAATCTTTCTATGTTGACTAACTTGTTAATGTTCACAGACGTTGATGAGTAACTCGTCTTGTGCGTTGCCGAATGCACTTACGTAAGTGTAGATGAGGTTAATGAACCTAGGTCACTTGACCTAGACATTGCTCGTGGTGAAATGTTCCTAGAAAAGTTCACCTCCTCTTTTCACGTCTCCAACTATTTTGATGTGAAGGGAAGAAATATGTCAATATGGTACAAAAGTTCATTACAATTGTTATCCAATTTCCATGTCGCTTTAATGGTAAAATAAAGACAAACACTTTCTCTGGAAATAACTACAGTTGAGAGGAATGAACGTGCTAAGTTAAAATAGTTTCTGCTGATTTTACAGACATGATACACTAATTTTTAAATACAGTATTCACACAAATATTCATAATGTAAGAACCGCATAAACCTCTATACACTCCACGAACAGGAAATACTGAGGAGTAGATACTGAAGTAGCGAAGAAAATCGTACTTAAACTGCTTCTAGACGACGTACAAACGCAAAATGGTGCAAATACATATTGCGATAGTATTACCTCATTAGCATTTTTTTTAACTGATTCATTTTTATTCATATTTCACAAATTATTAATGTATTAATGTATTCTGATCAAAGACCTTAAGGCAAAGGTAGATCGAAAAATTTCAGCACACTCCTATATCATATAAAAAGTTAGCTTCATTTTATAATACTAATAGAATATCAACAAATTTGTAATTTAACAAAAATAATATTTTACGAGTACGTATTATAATCGAAATATATAGATTACTCGGAAAACAGTGTTTATAAATCGTAAGTATTAAAATACACTAAATTTGAGATTTATTATTTCAATAGACGTCGTCTCTATACAAAAGTCTAGAGAACCTGTCGAACGGAAGGGTCGATTTTTTTGCTTTCTTCTTTGTATTTGAATTCGAAACGAAGTGACGCAAATAAATTGAAGAGACTGCAAACACGTCACCTCCAAATCATTTTATATTCTCAACAACGAAGTTTAACTTTGGTGGGAATTAGACCAAAACTTGTGGCAAGGTAAGGGAATTGTTATGACTTGGCGCGGTTAATTGCTCCGGGACTCGGGGATTCCTCTTGTTTACTCTGCGCCTAAATGAAGTGCGCCACGCTCTATAAAAGTCAATTTTAGTGACGAATGAAATAAAATATGTTGTAATATGAGTTCGTAAGAATAAAACCACGCAAAGAATGTTTTATTTGTGCTGATACACGATCAATATGGTGAGATAACACAAATATTCATTACTATTTTTAAATCAACCTTTTCTATCAGTTTTAATCGTCTCTTTCAACGTTTAATACAACATATTAGTGAACTTGAAAATAAATTTTACATTCACTTCAATCATATTATTATCATTGTACTTTTCGCACGTTATTATAACACACAAATTTTTCTAATGTACACATAATGATATTTAAAATTGTAATTTATTTCCTTGTGCTGATTATTCTCACGGTTCCCCTTTGAAACCACTGAGAACGGAGAGCGTCCAATTTGTTGCAGGGGATTTTACAAATTCAACTGAAAGTTGCTATATTACGGTAGGAAAGAAAAGGTTTTTTTCCTTAATAAGTAATTGTTAAATGAAGTATTATATAATGGGAATTTTTGCAGGCACGAAAAATACCATATTTCCTTCTATTGAGATAATGGTATGAATTGAAGAGTTTTAATAGGGTGGAAATAAACTCGATTTTGAAAACTGGTATCGTCCTTTTCATTTCTGTCACATATCGATCTAAACTCTATAGATGGAGGGGACATTTGGATCTTAAAGAATCAAACTCCAAAAATCGATACACGTTTTTTCCTGCATCAATCGAGTCTGAAAATATCGCTTCGTTAACGCGTCATATACTCGTCTGGATAAATCAAGAAAACGTAAGCAGATGAATAAATTGATATCATGTGTTCTCAATAGGTTTGATTGTTTGTTCCAATGTCTTGTCTACATGAGTATAGTATACAATATATTTTTACTTTCCCATGTGAGCAGTTCAGCGAAAGTATGGTAAAACAATATTAAATATAGAAAATTTGCTTAACTATTACATTTTATTTAACTTACACATAATCTTTATTTTACTATAGAAAGATGATTTACCATACGATTTTTGTCTGATACACATGCTTGAAAAAGAAGAGAAATTCGAAACTGCATTCAGGATGCAAAGTGATTGAGAATATATTTAATTTTGCTCTAAAGAATACAGCTACTGTATATTTTCACATTTTGTGTTTATTTAAAATAACTCAACATGATGTGAACAGCCAAGTTGGTACGAGGGTTGATCAAATATGAACTAGACTTTCTTTTTTTGAAAATGTATTGAGCAGAATAACATAGCACAGTACAAATTATTTTTCTACATAATCTCCTGCTTTAATCATGCATTTTTCCCACCGGATTGGTAGATTTTTAATCCCAGCATCATAGAAAGAAGAAGGTTGTGTCACAAACCAATTGTGCACAAAGGACTGAACCCCCGCATTGTCCTGGAACCGTTGTCCTCCTAGTGCTTCTTTAAGTGGCCCAAACAAATTAAAATCACAGGGTACTATAAGGAGGATGTTCAAGTACAGCCCATCTCATTTGCTGTAATTTGGTGCAAGTTACGGCTGCAGTGTGGGGCCGAGCGTTGTCATGAGGAGGATGACGTCACGAATTGGTAGGTCACGTCTTTTGGAACGGTAAGAAGTCTTTACCCGGTCCAGAAGGTCACAGTAATAAGCAGCATTTATTGTGCGATGCTCATGCAGAAAATCAATGTGTAAGATTCGCCGGTCGAAGAAAACTGTCGCAAGCACCTTGCCGGCTGACAACTTGGTCTTGTTTTTAACGGGGGTTACCTCTCCCTATCTCCGCCTATCCATACTGGCCTGTTTGATTTCAGGTGTGTAATTATGGATCCAAGTTTCATCACAGGTGACAATTTTGTCCAAAAAAGGATCTCCTTCCTCTGCATATTGTGCGGTAAGCTTCTGACAATTCTCCAAACGTCTCATCTTCTGCTCCGCTGTCAAAAGACGAGGGACCCATCTGGCACAAACTTGATGGAACCCTAGATCCTTAGTGATGATTGTTTGACAGCTCCCTTAGCGTATTCCAACTTGTGATGCAACTGCAGAAATCGTCAGAAATCTATCACCTTCAATAAGGTCACGAACACAGGAAATGTTCTCTTCCGTTATGCTGTTCCGAGGACGTCGATCATGTGTTTCATTTTCAACCCGTTCACGATCTTCCCCGAACTCTTTATGCCACGCATACCCGCGTGCCCTTGANTGCACTTCTTTTTTTTGTCTACGTATTTATTTTATTAAAACATTTCTGTGTATGACAAAACTGGGATAGACGATAATGAACATTTGTTCGCAGTAAATACAATAAAAGCGTTTCCGAACGTAGTAGTAATGTCTTTTTCGTTGTTTTAATTATTCATTCTAATTGTTACACTTCTTCTATAAATTTAATTCTTTCTTCGAAATTACTGTTTTTTTACTACTATTATTTATTGTAAACTGAACTATTGCATATTATTTCTTGGTTATTATATCAGGCATTTCTTTAATATTTTTTGAAGCAATTGACAGCTAAACCGTCGGAAACAATTTTGAAAACAATAAATGGTTTAGTTGTGACATCTGCGCTCAGTGAATGAAATTGGAAATCAAGCAATATACCACCAATTACTGAATAAAAATATAATAAGGAAATACATTTATCTCCCAGCTTCCCGGCTAACCGCATGCAGATTATACGCTTCCAGATTATCTGCGGATAAATCTATACCCACAGATAAAAATCACGCAAACAAACGAATCTTTTTGTCGCTGTGCTGTGCAACTCTTTTCGTAACTCGCAACTACATTCGTGGGGTAGATTTCTATTTTTTAGATTATAATTCCGTTCCTGGGACAACCTTGCTTCGATGTAATTTTAGTACCCGCTGTACTTCCATAGTGCGCGCTCGCGTTCCAAGCAACGGTGTTTATTTCCGTTATTACGTAACCATTGGGATCGAAATCTACCCCACCAAGTTTTAAACATTACTTTTTATTTGTTAATATTAACTGATGTAATTTATTTCAGAAAAAATGAAACGTTGTTTCAAAAACAGTCAAATTTTGTGTGTTGTAACTGGAAGAATATGCGACAATTGCAAATGAGTGTCATCTAGAGATAAATAATTATATTATTTTAGTTGATTCAGTGTTATTGCGTCAAAACACCTCTTATTTTAGAAAGACATTGTTATTTTTTCTACATAATTTACTTGATTTATCTTTACTTGAACTCAAAACATGTTTATTATTATATCAGTATATTTTTATTGTTCATGCAACAAATTACATAAAATAGTTTCTAAGACAAAAAATTCGACTGCGAAGTACTTTAATTGTTCGTAAGGTATGTTACATTTTAAAGAAAGTATGATTTTCCAAAAATAATCCTACATTTATTTATTATTTGAATATAACAAAGAAAACAGCAAAAGATATTAGTGTGTGGACGGTTTTTGTCTTTAAAAACTTAAGTTAGTCTACTTAGCGAATGTAGTGAAACTTTATGATTTTACGAATGGATTTAAACTTTATCATATTACGAGCCAATATTGACTTATAAATATGAAGCTAATAGTGACATAGAAATGTAGGTAATGAATGACAACTCATTCAGTGCATCGAGGAAATGATAGCAGTAATCATTCAGTTCACGGAGGAACAGGCGACGTCGTCTTTGGGGCAAGTTTGTGTTGAAACTTCAATCACAAATTGAGAAACTCAAAAATCAAATGACAAATTTTAAAAGAGAATTTTTAACGTTATAATTATTGTTTTACTGTTTTTATTGTGCATTTCCAAATAATAATTATTTTTTACGTATTTATTCATTTTTGTTCATGTTGCGGTTTATTTGTGGTACAATGGTATCTGCTGTGGTCGCGTCGAGTCGACAATTCCGTGAATATTTGGGAGTTAACTGTATTATAAGGTACGTAATTCAGTACATAATTTCATTTTCTCGTATGTGTTGGAATAGTGATACATGAAGTTATTTTGAAAATATTGAAAACGTCTTATGAAACATATTTAAGCAGGACCCTAACCCATTTTTCGAATGCTCCGTGGTTATGATTGAAAAAAGAAAATTAACATTATTTCGGAAGTCGTAATGCGAAGTGTCATGAAGAAAAGGTAGTTTGGGGAGTGAAGGTGGAAGACCTACCAAGCGAGAGAGTATATCGTGTATATTCAGCGAGAAATCCAAGACCCTGACAGGATACAAATAGTGTGTCTTATTCATTTTGATGGTATATTGATTTCTTTACCTGGAAACTTCTTAATCCAACATTCACACTATGTATCCAATTCCAAACACGGTGACTTCTTTTTCGAAGGTTTTAATTTTAAATGAACACTGAATTTCTTTAAGGGACAGAAGGTTTTTCAGTAAATGGATAATGCTCATCATGTTTCGTGAATATTAAAAAACATTTTGGGTATGTGCTGTTAGATGCTAGAGTAGACTGCGTAGGACCACGTGGGTGGAGGGGCAAACAAACTAAGATACTCTCCGTAAACAAGCAAGGGACCAAGGGCAATGGCGGATTGAATATTTGTAAAAGAAATTATTTAATAAATACGAACTATTATCCATTTATTATTCCAAAATAAAATGTGGATATTTGTGCAGCAAAAACGCGAGATTAATGAAACAAAATATTAATAACATTCCCGCCCAAGGAATATCCGCCACTACCCGAAGGAAAACCGGAGAAAAACCAGGGCCAGGATGTTCATGCTTGTGATCGAATGACTCACAATACTCGCGGGTAATGTGGCGGTGGTGTAGGGGAAAATCATTAGTACTCAATGTTCCGCTAAGTGGAAGTGTGTCGGTTTGATCCCGCACTCCACTCTACACAACTGACCTACACCAGACCGATGTCGGTTCGGACGGGAAATCCCAACCCAATATCACTAAACAGGGTTCCGTGGAAGAGCTGGTCACATGGTCTGGACCTCGCCACATCTTAAAATAAGACATGACGAATTTGAAAATTCACCAGAAAAGTCGGAAATAGTGAGATATGCCGCAGCTGCAGCACGTGTCGGTTCGTTAACGTGGTTCGGGGTAAGTGCCAAATAGCGGACGATTGAAATAGTTCACTTGAAATAAACATGTACCAGCCCAACCCTGACACCTGTAGTGTAGGTCGTCCCGAGTTAGCGAGAAAAAAAATAATTAAAAGATACTTTAAGACATAACACTACGCAACTCAACAGAAGAAAAAAATATTAAAGACTAGAGTCAAGTGGGTTCACCACGTTATTCCATGATCGTGATTTCAGAATACATGAATTTGCTTGATAATGGCGTACGTTAGACAGACAGATGTCATTAAGGTTTAAAAAATGTGATATAGGATATAAAGTTACTTTTTAAAATAGGAATATAAGTTTTTAATTCTAAAAATAAAAAAAGAAGTGTTCTCGTGTTCAGCGGTTGACGACCGTAATTCCCGAAGTTGATGAAATAAGAATTCAGAATCCATGCAAAGTTTATTAAATTCTGAGGCACCAAACGTGTCTCCCAAATATTTAATTGTTTATATATTTACATATTTGAATTCATGTTTAATAATATCTTAAAGTCATGTTAGTCAACTCGAACTGTTATATACTATAATTCGAGGCAGGCAGGTTTTAAAAATGTACACAACCTTTTAATATTAAAATATCAACCGGCAACTGTGCGACCGTGCCTATTATAACAAATTAATAATAAAAGCTTCGCCACATGTATTACTTTCATTGCATTATTTAAATGCAGGTCATCTAGAAATTATCTTCTGACCACCAGTTGATAACTTACTGTGAGTTAACAGTTTCAATAAATGAAATATTATAGGATTTATTCGGTGTGATGATTTGTCATATCACCTTTACAACCGCGAGGAGTTTCCACAATTATGTCACATTCGTCATTTCATTGCTTAACACACCTGACTGACACAATTCGCACCCACAAGACAATGTGTATTGTAAAGGTGTTAAAGCAAATTTATTATCATGTGTTGTACAACATAATAAAGTGTTAATCTCGTGTTGACGATGTGATAGCGTGACAACATGGAATAAATTTAGTCCCACCGCGTGCCATCATTTACTCAAACAAGGCTGAATACGAATTTGGCAGACAACAATATATTTGAGTCTGTGAAAGATAATTTTATGCTTGAATGCATAATGCGGTATGAAAAATGCAAACAAATAATTTTAATGTTTTAATAGGGGTGTGTGGATCAGAATAATGCCCGAAGCTGATAGTTAAAATTATCAAGTTTTCATTATTCAGTAAACGTGTATCCTCACGTCAGTAATATATATGAATTATTACTTTCCTATTATTTCATTTCTTTATCATTTCTTTATCATCTCCAAGTATTTGTAATACAAGGTCTGTCCGGTAAGTAAGGCAATTTTTTTCCTGAGCTTCTACTGGTCGTTGCGCATTTGAATTGGTTGGGGTAGATGGGGGAAGCTTCCACTATCCAGTTCTGCCAAGGTCAATGTTCTCCGAGCTCTTGGAGCGTCCGTATCGTTGTTTTAGAGTACTCCGGTTTACTGCCTGTGTCACGACGCGCGATGGAGGACTCGCTCGAACAACGGTACGCAATCAAATTTGGTGCCAAAAATCTTGCCGACGCCTACGCAATGATTAAGGAAGCTTATGGGGACGTAGTTCTTTCGTATTCTCGAGTTTCGATGTCGTTGAGGACGGCCGCGAAGAGATAGCCGATGAACCCCTCTCTGGACGCACTTCAACCAAAAGTGGCCCATGTGCGAAATTTGTTAAACACGGATCGTCAATTGAGTGTCCTGATAATGGTGAAAACTTGAAACATTCACAAAAATACGCTGATGTGCCGGAGACATTGAGAAAAATGGTCATCCGCACGAGAAGGGAGAACGCCGCCACCTGGACGCTCCACCAAGACAACGCTCCCAGTCAGTGCTCTGCGCCTTCGGGTGTTCCTGGCCAAGAATAACTTTGCAACAATTTCGCAGTCCCCATACAGTCCGGACCTTGCCCCGGCTGACATTTGTTTGTTCCCCAGGATCAAAACCGTGAGAAAAAAAAACGATTTGGAACGATTGAAAACATCCAAACCGATGTGACGAAGGCCCTTGATGAGGTTCCCGAAGACGCCTTCCAGGACGCGTTCCGTACATGACAAAGTCGCTGGAAAAAGTGTGTAGATACCCAAGGGAACAACTCCCAAGAGTTTTAAAAGTTTGTACCTTTATCTTGCATAAATTTGTCAAAAATATATATTTGCCTTACTTACCGGACAGACCTTGTATAAAACTTAATATCTATTAAAAATATAATAAGTATGTTATGAACATAATTACTAGAACACGTAGAATATAAGCACTAATCGCCACATCATGTAGCTTTATATGTTCTGGAAGAATATTCCATTGCAATAGTGAATCATTCGTTACAATCACCTGCCATAGCATAAAAATTAATTTCTTTTTTTTTTTCATTCAAACTTAAAATTCTATATTCTTAATAGCTCAAATTCAAATTTCTTTCTTTATTCTCTTGTTCACCGTTTATTATTACAAAACGTTTGTTCTACGAGTGCGTGATGATAAAAGTCATTTGAGAATTTTTGTAGGATTCCGAATATCTTTCATACCTAATTTTGCGAAATAATAACAATTTAGTTCAAGTTTTCCTGCAGTACGTGAGTCAAATGTTATGGTCTTTGTTCTGCAGAGTTGATCAGTCTATTATCTTCCTTGTGGTCCGTCATATTTTGAGATTAAATTATTGAGATTTTAAAATACTTTTCATTCTGATTAATCATGAAACACTTCGTCGATATTTATGAATAATATATGATGATATTCCAAATCAAAACTATCACTAAAAATTGAAAATTTTCTTTTCCTCCCAAAACCATTTTAATTAATAACTTCATACTAATCTAAATTCGAATAACAAGATTTCTGTCAAAATTATCAGAAAATTAAATATTTACCTTAACTCACCATTTTGAGGTCCAATTTTACACAATTTTCCTGTTCGAAAAAGTTTAAAATTTACAATCTAATACTTTCTATATATAAAGGAAGTGCTATATTAACATTTCAAATACTTATAACAATTATAATGTTACATTTCGTGAGAAAGTGTTATGCCACTTTTTGTATACAAGAATTCACAATAATTTTTATTTGTGTCTATAGATAAGAATAAAAGTTAAATTTTGAAAGTGTTGATTTGATATGTTATGCCTAATAACTCTCGTGGTTATTTCAACGAAAATATTTTGTTACAAAATATATGTACTCGAAATACTTTAAAATTAAACTGATATTCTATTGGTGGGAAATACTTTTGTGGGTTCCGCTGTATGCATAAACCTATCTGTATGCAAACATTGTATCTTTTTCGTTCCTTTTGTTTTTGAGTTCCCGGTTCCTTTCTCCTTAGGGCAAAGTGAGTTCCAGAGCCATCCAATCGAGTCTCCTCCATCCACCCCCTCCCCTTCTACTCCCACCCCCATCCGCAGAACCCTCCGCGTAGCGCAAACCCAATTCTGCACACACGAGCGCCTCGCGCCAATATTTGCGAGCGTGCGTTGGCTCATTCTGGCACCAGGGAACGGCAGCCACGCTAGTTTCGCTTCAATGGATCGCCAAAAAGCAACAGGGACGGTGGGATAAATAAAAGATGAACGTTGTGGAATGCACTGTAAATGAAGGTCGGGGGTCCGGGTGGCCCGACGCGAGGGAGAGCAAGACTAATGTGGTAAAAGCCCTCTCTGAACGTGAACATGGGGACTGCCATTCTAGAAGCGCCACCCCGCCGTCACAATTATTCCAGTCGCTCGTTTCACGGCTGACCCGTTCCACGGTAGTATTCTGTGTCATTTTGTCGCAGCCACTTTCACGACCTGGTCATCAATTGATGTGGTCCGAGCATTCAATACCCGTTCAATACTTCTTTTCAAACATCATGGACGAGCATGTGTGTAATTTCGATTAAAATTTTAGCTTTTAATACATATTTTATTGTTTGATTTATTTCACACAATCTCGGACGTGGCTTTCAGTACACGCGGAGTCGGGGTCGGAATATTGAAGCTTTTGATACATTCGGTCAACGAACCATGACGGGATTTTTGTGATTAATTCATTATTAGCTTCCCCGATCAAATGCTTCGTGGTACAATATTCATCCGTAATTGTTTCCACGTTTCCATCATTCAAGTCTCGTCTTCTCACTAGCCTCAGGTAGTGATGGCAGATCTGCGAGTCAAACTCACGTGGACAATTTCGAATATTCATGCAAGCGTCGATAGTCGCTTTGCATGATTCCCATATTACCCTGTTCGTACATCTTCTGATAATTAAGTGTTACGTTTGGAGAACGTACGTATGTGCGGAGGGAAATTTTTCGTCAATCAGAACTTTTATAAGACATTTTTGTCCGTATCATTTAAGAATCCATTTTGCATTCAATATTAATTCCAATTAAGACATTTTTGAACAAAAATGACTATTTCACATTATCGATTGCATCTTTATAGTTTGTTCAAAATATGATTTATTAATAAACTATGTTCGAAATATTTTTTATCATTGAAAAATCTTTAGGTAATAGGAAAATTATTTAATACGTTTGTACACCGCAAAATCTCCCACTAGCCCACGAGTAATGGAAAACGTGAAACAAACTAGTTGAAAAAGGTGCAGATTTCCACAACCTAAGTTGGTAACTGTTGTGAGCTACGGAGACCTGGAACACTGATCAGTTTTCTGACACTGCGTCGACGCTATCCGTGACGACTTCGAACGCTACGTCAACGGAAAAAGTGTGCGATCCGCTCAATAGACCTCAATGCACTGTGTCGGTACTTTGGAAACGAATTCTGCTGTCCGACAACGTGCCAGTGCAGGGGAAGATGCTTGCAAAACCAAACTGAATCGTAACGCATTGGGGACATATGTGCACCAAACAATCTGAAATAATGTACTAGAGTTGGGTCATTTGATTTGTGCCGGCTTCTACTAACTTAACCAATCTAAGAATATTACCTCTTATCGGTCGATGCAGAATAGTTATATGATCACTCTACAATATTTTATTTTTATTCCGATTGTGATTTAATGTTTTTAGAATAGAAACCCCGCTGGTGTTCAAGGCTATCAGGATAGATCGCGCAGCCGCACAAAACGAAATAGAAGCTGTCAAGATCAAAGTCGATGAAGCGACAGAAAGCAAATATGTGTACAACCATACATGATGAACCTTTCGTTCAAGTTGAAGTTGGTCAAGTAAGTGTGATATTAAGTAATAAGAGGTAAGGGTGAGAAATGTATGCAACTCACAAAATATATGGTCAAACTTGACCAGTCAAACCTGGCCAGTCAAACGTGACCAGTCAAACGTGACAAGTAAAACTTGGCGAGTCAAACGTGACCAGTCAATCGTGGCGAGTCAAACGTGACCAGTCAATCGTGACCAGTCAAACTTGACCAGTCAAACGTGACCATTCAAACTTGGCCAGTCAAACTTGGCCAGTCAACCTTGGCCAGTCAAACTTGGCCAGTCAAACTTGGCCAGTCAAACTTGGCCAGTCAAACTTGGCCAGTCAAACTTGGCTTTGCGAGCAATGTGTGAAAAATCAGTTGCATCGGGTAAAGGCGTCTTCGGATTTGCGTGAAGGGATCTTTATTTAACTGTACAAACAAAGCGCACAATCTTTATCTCTTTACTCTTACGAGACGTGGGTGCTAGGAAAAACCAACAAAAAAATATAAGAAACAAACATTTGGACTAGATTCTTAGGAGTATAGTATTGAACATCACGAATGACATCAACAAAGTATTGAAGAGAAACAATGCTGTACTGGGAAAGAATATTGTGGAGTAGATCAGCCTGTTTCACTTGCAATTTATATAAATATGTATTGAGATTTTACGTTATTCAATTCAATAAATAACTGAAATGCTGTTCTGGGTTTGGAGAGCTTTTACTTTTTCACATCGGACACATACAAAATCGTAAGATATGATATAGCGTTCATTTGCAATTTGATGTGCATATAAAAAAAAACTCATCCTCCCATAAAAATTAAATGAGGCAGAAATCAAAACACGCTACACGACTTTCCCCGAAATGAATTTATATATGATTCTGAGTTTTGAAAGAAATTGCGGAAAAACGTTACAGGAATTCATTGCAAAACTTAAAAACTTGAAATATAATATTTTTTGCTTTATTATAAGATATATTTTAAAGTTAATATAGATGTATAAGAAGACGCGACTTAAAACCGCGCGTAATCGTCAAGTACTGGATAACAATATTCATTAATCTGTGCTATGCAAAATGGTACAGCGCCAGTATCTTCTTGAGTCATCACTAGCTTCGAACTCTCCCTGCGGCAACGCAGAGGAAATTTGTTCCTTCCCCCTTGACTCAGCAATTTGCGCGATGGTTTATTCATATTGTGGATGCGACACCTGTGCACACGTGCAGAGCCTAGCAACGGGAGATGGTAGGGAGGCTCGGTCGGTCGGTCGGTGATGCTCCGAGGTTTGTGAAGGGCGAGGCGGAGGTTTACTCATAAGTCGGGGGTGGGTGCTCTGAGGTTCGCGAGGGTTCGGCCTCACGGAGCCCCGAGACGGCGACGTGAGCGTCGTGAATGCGCTGCCTGCCATTAGTCATTTGTCGTACCGCTGGAGAGCGCTCAGCGTAACAGATGGAAGGCGCGCGCGTGAGAGCGGAGGAGCGTTCCGGGAATCGATCCGACGAGCTCTCGACACGGCCTCGAGGTGCGCTCTGCTCGACTCGAATATTTCATTCAGCAGTTTATCATCCTCGACACGGAAGAGGTTTTAGAGTGAAACGGAGAAGGCAGATGGGATGGAGGCGGAAGGGGAAGGAGAAGGAGAAGGAGAAGGAGAAGGTGTTGCGGGAGCAAATGAGGGGGAACGAGGAGCAGGTGGGAGAGCGCAAGGCGCAAACGGAAGAGACGGATGATACAAATTGAGGCCATAGAGCCGTAAGATGGTGGAGGATAAACTGAATATAACGAAATTTCAGTCAGAATTTTGGAATATAAATAGAAGAACATAACAAGTACATAAAGAAATACAACAAAATGTACTAAAATCTTAATCTTCCATCTACTGTCGTGGAAAAAACTCTTGATACTCAAGTTTGAGCATTAATAAAACATTAACACGTCGTTATACACAAAAATGCGCAACACCAAAATATTACATTTTTCGTTGATCAGCGTGAATTGAAAATACTTACTGCATCCTATTTAAATTTCATTGCATGCATAAAAAAGTGTGCCAGTTTTTTCACTCTTTCAATCGGAGCGCTCACTTTGAAAATTTATTGCTTAAAAATCACCTGTCCGGTCACAACCAAATACTAATATATTTTTAAAACACTTATTTTTTAAAGGTTTACTGATTATACATAAAATAAAAAAGTTCTTTTTTCAAATAAGCATAGCGACGTTTTCTCGGTTGTGTGTGGTCGTGAAAGAACGAAATTGGTCTTCTTATGCAGCTGATGATAATATGGGACTAAGTTTTAAGCAATATGTTACCTATGCGCTATCAAATATTTTATATTGTTTTATATTTGTCTGTCCACTCGCTATGCTACTCACGTTGGTTCAAACAAGTGTCTTCAGGTCGTATTAAATTTTGGTTGTCACCAGAAATATGGAAAATATTGGTGTAGCTCATTTTTGTGTGGAGGAACGATTTAACGTTTTACTAATGCTCAAGCTCGAGTATCAAGATTTTTTTCCACGATAGTAGAAACTTTTGTAGCAAGATTATAAAACGTAAGTTGTCATGACGCCGAACAAAACACAGTTATATTTACTGACTAAGAACATTTTCTTGTTCTTTTATTTACTCAAAATATTCGAAGGATTAGTTATAAGTACATATCTTTTTCATAGATGACGAACTCGCACAGATAACGATAAAAGTTCACTTTTGTACTCTCCAGTATCGGATTTTTTTCACTTCATCAGAAATAACTTAGGTCTGTAAGCTATTGACTTAAAATTACATTAAGATCGATTTTGAAACAATTTAAAAACGATCTTGTCGCATATTGAAAATAACTTTAATACATCAATGGAAGACTAAACATTTTTACGACACTGAATTAAATAAAGTATTTTCTAAACTTTCATATACCTTACTGGATATATCTCCCATGTGAAGATAAGTTTAAGGGAATGCTGGAACAATTCATCAGTCAGTAATTTATGTATTTACTGCGACCGTAACTGCTTGTGTATCAAGAAATAGATATATTAATGCTTTCACAAAAAGATTGGATAAATAAATGTACACAAAAGTTGAATCCAATAAATAACAATTAGTACAGATTAATTAAATGCTGTGCAACATATCATTTTCAAAGGAATTTCAAATACATTTCAGACCTTCACAAATTGAAATTAGCATAATGGTGAAGCATACTGAGTAATAAATGCATCTCTCTGTTACTATGGAGAGATTAATCTTTAATTATAACTAATTGTCAATAAATACATATAACTTGAATTTTGTAACAGAATACAATACTGTAACTTCTAAAATTGAGAAAAAATATAGACCCGTATGATATAATTAACATTATATAATGAGGGCTCTAATGACCTTAACAAGCCCTAAAGCGCCACAAAAAATGATATATTTGAAAGTGAGGAATTTGACGTCATTAATATTAACGCACAAACATTTTATAAAGAAAACTATTTTCCGGGACAAGAAGCCGTGGTCGTGGCCACGGTTATGGCTAAGTAGCGCGGTAAATAATTTCCTTCATAATCATTCCTGGTGTGAAAGCCCTCATATTTATCCAACATTTTATTTCTTTAAACAATTGTATAACTTAAGGATATTCTGTTTCAAGAAAATTAGTTTTAGAGAATAATGATTTATCGATCTGCAGCCTAACGAGCATTACAATCTCATTGTTTCGCCTGTGGTTCAATTCAAGAGAAAACATTCTAAACGAAACACTTCTTAAAGCATAAATTACCCGTTGATGACGTACTAGATGCAATAGCACTAGTGAAACATTGAACGAACAAGAAATATCTTCAATCATAGGTTTCTGTATATTCTCTTAAGTTATTGAAGTTGTTTAATACATCGTTTATCCAAATGTTCCTCCTCATTTCAAATTGATTAGTTACACCTCTTTTTGGAGAGAAATGTTCAATCAGTTACATGGTAAAACACCTAGAAACTCATCAGTTTGAGAAATATTCATTGTTCATATGTTAATATTAATGTTGTTTAAATTTTATAGAAAGAATGCGTTCTTAAAATATATCTCTCAATGATATGATTTCTCAATGATACTGTCACATGTGATGACGGATGACTTTTTAAAAATGCTTTGGACTCTCAGATTCGCAGTCCCTTTTTCCAATAAAAAGGAATGATGTGTTTCATAATACAAACGTTCGCACGATCCACCACGTTGTGTAGAATATAAATTTCCCGCTTTCGCAGTATGATGCGTAGTAATCCAATTTTTTATTGATCGAAACAAATTTTGTGGATGTTTATATTTTTTATCAAGAGAAATTATTAATAGTTTCTGAGCTTTCGAGAAAATAAACCATTTATCTACAATAGTTGACACGATTTTACTTGAAATGCCCTTCAAAATAACACGTATGGTTTGGGGAGCAATGGAAATACTTAACAAGGAAACAATTGTATGCAATCCAGACATTAGTATGACATATTTAACGCATCATATTTATAAGTTTCGTTTTAGTATAAAACTCAAAATATCTGTATTTTAGATAGATATTCATTACTTGTAAGTCTAAATAGTCCAGTCAACGGAAGCTCAGAAAAGAAGTAGGTTGAAAAAGGGTGGTAAGGTCAGTTTTCTTAAATCGTCGCTAATATCTCGTAAACGGTGTATGGAACGAAATACTGTGCTAGTAGCAAAAGTTAGGCTTATAACATTTTCTACTAAACGTTTCTATACCTTTTTTAGGATACCCGGCCGTAAAAATCCTTAATTTATGAAAGAAAAGTTGCCTTATTATTTTAAGTCAAATTTGTCTTTCTAAGAACTTAGCCCCACGTTTTACATCTGAAAATTCCGAAACACGAAATTTAATTTAAATTTATGGGCATATTTACTATTTTGTCTTCAACTGTTTCGAAATTATGGCAATTTGCAATTTTTCGGAGAATTTATATAATTTGAAGCAAAACCTAGCATTGCATTTTTTCGTTTTTTGGAGGATTATGAATCGCTTTATAATTTACCAAAAACTTGATGAAAATGTAAATGAATTATAACCAATTATTTAAAAAATTCGATTAAATATAAAAAATTCGAAATAAGCATTCGAAATAGCAAAAGAAATGAAGCACGTCACTATCATAATATTACTTTGTATTATATAAATTATTGACGTATATTGTCATGCATTTGGATTTATTCTTATTTTAAAACTATGAGAAGATTGAATCCGGTTGTGGAAATTTACAAAACATTCAGATTAGTTCGTTTCTTTGTCCAAACTATGAAACTCGATAGTGAACTATCTAATTTATTAATTGTTTGTTTCTTATTGAGAATAAAATACAAGTACTCAACCAAAACAGTGTCTCTACGTACACTACAAAAATTTACGAATTTCTTTTCCTCCTATCCTACTTTATTTTCTAGATGAACTATCTTCAAAGTTCTCCTAAAAAGATTGTATTTCCGTGTATGAATGCCGCTTTAAGCGCGTTTTAAGTTGCATTTATAAACATTTACAACCAACTTAAACCCAATCATATAAAAATGTAAAATTTAACTTATACACGTACATACTCCCCCAAAAATGTTAAATAACAGGAACAAAAATAATAGCAGAGATTATTATTGAATACAACAGACACATAATAGCTGAGGTCATTATTAAATACAACTAAAATGTATTTTTTCATAAATGAATATGAATGTTTAATTGTACACTACTGGAAATATAATTCGGTCATCGCAAATATACTAAGTCCCGCGCTCTTAGCAGTTTGGATTTGTTAGGTTCGCAACGCCGCTCCCCTGCGACGGGGACGACCTTCGTTCGATCAATCGTAGGCAAACTTTAAACTGCTTCTATATTTGGCAGACCAATAAAAGACTAGTACTGGTGAATATATCCCTATTAAATCGTAAGGGGAGAAAATGTTTTATTACAGAAATATTTCGTAATTTTTTATTATACACATCTCGGACTTCCATAACAAAAATATTCTTTATGTTCTTTTGGTATAATAAATTGAATATAGTAGTTTTTTTGTTGAATTATCATCTTTCATAAGTACTGAATTTGCCACTGCTCTTGGGTCCTTGATCGGAATTGATGGGATGGTCCCTTGCTCGTTTACGAAGATTAACTTAGTTTCTTACCCCCACGTGGTCATACACTGTTTGCAACTGCCTTTTTTTACAATAAAGTTTATTTATTTATGAAATATTAAATGTGAAATTATATTTTATCGAGGAATTTGCTTTAATTTTTCAATCCGCTTTTGCCTTAGTGTTCTTGATTAGAATTGATGGGATGGTCACTAGCTTCCTCCCAAAGAGTAAATTAGTTTATTGTCCTTCACGTGGTCATACGCTGTTTGTACTGTTTTTATGACAATAAATTATTTATTTATTTATTTATCATATTTGCCATTCAGTGAATAGAATTACGAAAAGCTTCGTCATGGGTTAATGGTTTCACTTTGAAGTGACTCCCAAATGTTTGATTTTTTTAACTTGACTTTTTTTAAAATTTGTTTTTCAGTACTACACATGAAAGATAATAATTCGCTCAATAAATCTTTGAATAAGGTTTCAGCTTATTTAACTCCTAGGGGCTCTGTTTTCCTCCCCTACATAAATCATCAGTAACAAGACTAATGACTTATCTACCCTGGACTGTTATGTTGCGTATATACTCGTTATTTGAGTTGACCTTTTTACTCCAAAGTCAGACGATTTTTATTCTCTCCTTTGTCTAGTCTTATATTTTGTTTACACTAATCGTTCGTTTTCCTCAAACTTCAAATTATTGTATTATGTTCCTATTACTCCTTTTATCCTCCTGTCAATATGCTTCACATGTTCGAGAACCCTTGTAACTCAATTACTCAGGTTATCTGACATGTTCTGCCCAAAGCAAGATAATGTCAAATTAACATAACTTCAACTGGTTGTTCTCCTTATACGAATTCTTTGAAAAAATAAACAGAGCACGGTATATCTTCTTAAAAAATAAAATATTACAAAAAATAATCCGACTTTGTTTTCAATTTCACATTAATTGTATTCTGTTTGTTTATAGCTGCGGGCTCGGCGAGCGTCACGTGCTTCCATTTTACAAAATACTTCACCACTTCTTAAAAAATATATATACCACCAGAGGCAATGCATGTTTGGGAAACCCTTTGCAAAATCTTACTTCGTAAAAATGTCAAGACTTTAAGGTATTCATATCGTCGTTAAATGCATATAACAAATAATGCACTTAATTTGATAAAAAATATATTTTCGCATCTTAATGCCTTTCTATTTAGTTGGATTATTTTAACGTGTATTTTTATTATTTTTACTTTAATAATTTTTGTTAACTTTAGTAGATACACTGGTACAGTAAGAAACTCTTTGGAAGAACTATTTGTGGCGAAAAATATTACCATACATTTTTTCCACGATTCTCTTAACTATTTAGTCAACTCTCGATAATACCTTCGGGTGATTCATTCTATTCCAACTT
The DNA here is from genome assembly GCA_002313205.1 of Laupala kohalensis. Taxonomy (NCBI): domain Eukaryota; kingdom Metazoa; phylum Arthropoda; class Insecta; order Orthoptera; family Trigonidiidae; genus Laupala; species Laupala kohalensis. Next base: position 150,609 of record NNCF01125988.1, on the reverse strand, counting down.
TAGACTTTCATGGTCAACACTAAATATTCATTAAACACATCCAAAGCTTCGTCGTGGAGCACAGAGTCTATACTTGAAAACTGGAAAGTTTCCGAGAAAATCGTGCTCTGAAAGACGAGTCGGGGAACTTAGTTTTGTACAGTATTATAATTTTCGTCAAATACAATTATTAAAATTTTTGTGTATGAAAGACATTTTAGAACAAAAATTTCTTAAGAGGTGGAAAGTAAATTAACTTCTTATATCATCTATTAAAAATGTTGAACGATTAAACATTATCGAACAATGTATTGATGTTATTATTTCTACCTGAAGACCTATCTTTTAAATTCTTGTTGTTGTTTTTAAAGAAAGATCTCTATTTTGTTACACCAGCTCTCAAAGGACTCTGTAAGAAACCCCGACGCTCGTGATATGCATCTCCTAACCGATGAAGTTGAGGTGGGGAAGTGGAGTATCGCTCGGATGATGAATGAGATAAGAGCGGAGAATATTGGAAATCAGAAGCAATGGCTTGGAAGATTGTACAGAACAGATGAAAAGGGAAATGAAGGAATAGAATTGGGGTATAAGGGATGCCTGAAAAACGGTGATAGAGATGCCACAGATGAAATTGAATGTTTTGACGCGGATGAAGTAAGATAAGGAAGATGAACAGCGTGAACGTTTTAATGAAATATTGGACTCAGCAATTGGCTGAGACCAATTCATAAACCGGATTTCTAATGTTAATACGTTACTTTATTCACCTTAATTCATTTTAAAGATTCGGGTGAATATGAGTTTTGTTAAGAGATATCATGCAATCCAGTATATGAATCCCATATACGAATCATAAAAAACTTTTAGATAATTAATGGTATTAAAAATTTTGTACTTTATTTTAAAACTAATCGTTCAAAAATGATTTGCGTGATTTGCATTCAAAAACTTATAGCTCAAAGTTCTAGGTTTTCAGATAAATCTATTTTCAATTATTATTTGCATTACCAATTAAATGTCTCGAGTTATGATAGTAATTTTTACTTTACTTAATATTAATAACTCACAATCAGTCACTTTATGTTTTAGGTCTTGGAATTGTAAATATTAATATATAACATTCCTCGAAATTTTATATCAACATATAACTCAAAGTCTGAATATTTATTTCAGTTATGTTATTGAAGATGAAGGACATGTCTTTAGAGAACATCTATAGGGAGTAGTGGTCGTGTGACGGACTTTCAATAATTATTTCATTCACTAACAAGTCTTATTTCATTCACTGAATTAATAAATTTCAATAAATTAATTAGTAAACAAAACGTCTCAGTCCATTAATTAATAAGCTTTTAGTTCGGACTAACACCTGCAAATTCAATTAACTACGCCAATGTAACCACATGCAAATAACCTGGAAAAACATTTCATTAAACCCAAACAAATGAACCGTCAGCATCCCAAATCACTTTCCTCACCGTGAAGACAGAGGGAGAAAACAAGAAAAAGCGTATTTCTAGTTCTTCTTTCGCGCCAAGGTGTTTCATCAACTGGAAAATTGTGCCGTCACATTCTTTCGTCATTGTGCGTTTCCTTCATTCAAAACTCGCGCCATCAAACTCAAAATTGTATTACACTCACGTTCAGCATTGAAATAATTGTTTCTATAAACATTATTTCTATTAAGTTTTTGTGTAAATATTGGTAAAACTTGTATTGTTTCAATATACAATACACACGATATACATGTGTGACAACAGAAGGGATTCTGTCAGCCATATTGTAATCATAGTATAAGTCAATCTCTCTCAGGTCAGAGGCACTCTGATCTGTAACATTCAAGAAAATATTATGAATATGTTTATTCTATTTTAAAATAATACAGTTTACTATTTCTCAAACTATTTCTTTTTATTCTAACATACAAGATTGATCTCCGGAAAAAGTCAAGTCTCCTTTGCTTTGTTCGAAAAATTGACATAAAAAAGTAGGAACCGTTGAGCACTTGTAGTCAAGATGTCCGACGATCTATCACCATACATTCTAACACAACCTGTAATTACTATTCATATCCATTAGTTACTTTCAAAATTTCAACGAAGCTTGAAAATAAATAATTTTTGACTCAGGGTTTTCTTTTGGACGATTAATTTAATTATGTTTTTCCTGGAACATAGTTTGAATCGTCGTCAGGTGAAAAAAAGTGTAACAAACATTAAAGTGACAACAGAAAAATTAAAGATAATTGATACCTTTATGTTACGTTTAGCGTAACGTAGTATTAAATATTATTACTACTCCCTTTAGTGATCCTCACCAATCCAAACTAAATAACGTTTGGCAAATGTTACTATACCTGGTCATGAGAGTGAAATAATCTATTACTAAACACGTCTAGCATTCACTACACTTCTCTCAGCGTTGAAGTAACAACGTTTATAAACAAGAACTTAAGGCTATTTGGATTGTTCTGTGATATACAGGGAAAATTGTAAAACAGTATTCACCACCATCCTTTCAATAGCGGAATTTCGAAAAATCAGTGCCTCCTTATTATGAGAAGGCAACATCCTTTCCAAATTTGAAGTTCTCGTCGTCCACAGATTTTTCCACGCTGATGAATCAGTGGGAATTCCATTGCTTTCGCTAGAGAAAGAAAGTCTTGTAGTCGGTCCCTGTCAATCTGTTGTAGCAGTCACTATCGAATTGTTCGGCACTAAACTCTATGTCCATCTGCAACAGACCTCCCTCGCCTAAAATTCTCAGAAATCCCAATAAATTCTCGACTATAAATAAGTAGACAATTGTTACAATTAATTGGGCACTATATCAGCAGCTCAGTAAAGTACATTATTTAAATCTTATTTATAACATAAGTTTACACACTTTAGTGAGCTACGATCTCAATACTGGGATGGCATGCAACAGTAGTTAAAAGTTTGTTTTATTCATGTAACTTAGACAAGAAAATGAGTCATGGATTATTCTTAACTGCTGAAGTTTGATAGCAGCTTGAATCCGGCACAGCCCCGTCCAGAAGGAAGATAAATCTGAGTGACAGTTATTAAAAACATAATTTTGTCATTTCTGTGACTTCTGATTGAAGAAATGATGATACTGACTAGAAATCTATATTAAAAAGATCAAACTGTAAACACATAATTTAAATCAATGATTTCCGGAAGAAATTAGAATACATCTATAATTGAGTACATAGAGCTTCATACAGCTTAAAATGTACATACATTTACATACATAATTTTTATTATCCGCCCAAAACATCAACATAGAAATTACAAAGAATATTGTTTAAATTATGGCTGATGGGTAGAGCATGTAACTAGTTATTAAGATGTAAAATAGGCGATTCTAGTGAATAATTGAATGTAGTTATTCAGAAATCTTATATAATTGAAGATCAATAATATATTTAAGTAGTATGAGTGCTCAAGCGCAATTCAAGCTTGTAACCTTTTTTTTAAGTTTCAATAATTTTATCTATTCCGTTTTTATAGAAAATAGTCATTACAGTAGTTTTCATTAATTATGGTATAATAAAAACTGCGAATCATCAATTATACCTTTTAAATCAAACAATGCATCTCAAAATGGTCTCTATATTGTCTTGAGTTCCTTTGTTTTACGACTGTTTTCGTTGCATAACATTCATAATTGTTCGTAAAGACAAGGTAAATTTCTTTTCTATCTTACATTTGTAAAACTTGTGACAGTTCTTTACATGTATTACACACATGTATGAGAAATTTCATGGAAATTAATTTAATTACCGTCATTCCGTGGACTTTATCTAAAAGAGTCCGTACAAATTCAAGGCGATTCTATTCAAATAATAGTCTCTTTAGATCCAAATTTTATTAGACGTGTTGATAAATAATAGATTGTGGATTTATTATTTTAAAAACTACAGGTATTCAAAAATTGTCTCCAGTACTCTCATACACTTAAAACTGATAGCAACGTAGAAAAGGTTGAATAATGTTTAAATCTTAGAATGATTCCATTTCATATGATATACATAAAATATACAGAGATAATCATCAAAGTGAATTAAAATTTTGGAGGAGTCAGTTGAAAATGTTGGAGAGCGTAGGCTTCCCCGGCCGGAGTCAGATGAGTCGTGTAACAACTTTCGGTCAGGTGGAAATGGCGACGAGTCGGGAATCGAACCTGGGAAGTTGTGGAAGGAGAACGGGTGGTGTAGTGGTTAACACCCCTGGGATCAATGCAGGATTCCCGGGTTCGATTCCCCGCTCGTCATCATTTTCAGCCGACCGAAAAATTGTCACTTATCTTCTCTACGTGTAGGGTACACGGAAGATAAATCTGAAGATGAGTCTTGGCTGTCTAGGAATCGCAACAGCAGGATGGCCGAAACGTCGGTTTTCAAGACATCGACGCGGCGATTTCCTGGCAGCCAAGACTCACTCGGCTCAGGTACTTATCGAGACACAAACATAAGACATCAATAATGTGACAGCAATTTTTTTTTTTTGCTATCTCTGGCGAAGACTATAACTTATGTTGTTGTTTTTTATGTAAAGGTCCTCCCACTCCGACGGTGCATTGGTGGCGAGGAGAGCGCGTGATGGACTCCGTCGAAGTCCCTGACAGTTTCCCCAACGTTCAGCGCCACCAGCTGCTGGTGCGAGGACTCACACGGGCAGACCTCCACTCTGTGTACACGTGTAGTGCCTCCAACAACAACATCACGCAACCTGTCAACACCAGCGTCTCCGTCGACATGCTGTGTAAGTAAGCATATCTCTACACTTATGTCGCGCAAAAAATTCCACCCAAATAGAAAACAAGAGTTTTCAGGATAAATAGGTCTTACGAAATGTTTTGGATTGTAGTTTCAATATACAAGATATTTTGGGCAATTCTCAATTTGTTATGATTTTTTCAACACAACGCTTTGGCCACAGATTTGCTACGTTTTGTTCCTGACTATGACTATTTATAACATATGAAGAAGGTTCCAATCTTGTATCGAAATGTAGTATTGAACAAAATCATAATTAACATGGTGAATTACATATTTTACTATCCTAATTTATTCTTGAATTATGTTCAAGTTGAAGATTTTCAGTCCGCCATAAAAATTCTACTTTTTACGATTATTTTGAGCCACTACTAAATTAACTTCATCCGGTTTTCTTCATTTCCAAAAGATTCAAGGTATGTGCAGTTTATAACTTATTCCTCTCTTTGTCACACAATCGCAAAGTAAAATATCGAGTTGATCAGTATCTACCTTCATTTATAATATCCATACAGCATTATCACAGAGCGAGTAATTTCGCATTAAAATTTTTAATCGAAAACTACAGCACAAAATGACTTTTAACAAATAGTTTAAGTTGAAAAATTCCAATATTGATATAATTTTGTGGAAAAATATAGTTCCCAAATTACGTAATATTTGAAAAGAATAGTTTCAACTAAAGATACGAGCTGCTTGTTCTTTGTTGTGAATTTAACTCAATTAAAATGAGCTAGCTATTTCCTCGCTCAGCTTAAGATCGCGTGATAAATTTCGCAATAGCAGAAAGAGTTTTCGGAAAGCTGTTTACCCACCCGAAATGTTTCAACGGTCGATTGATTTTAGCACAAAGGACGCAATGAACCAAACATTTGACATGAGAAAATGGTCAGAAGTAGCAGTTTGATCTCTACATTTCTTTTTCGTCTCATCTTAAAATTAATCCTTGCTAAATCTCAAATAAATTAATAAATTAAGTACATCATATTTAATAAAATTAAGCACTCTAATGACCTTGACGTTGACGAGCCCTAAAGCCCCACAAAAAAGAAATTTAATAAAATTCGTTCGTGTATTCTAGGAGCTTTGTGACTTCCTAGTATCAATAACGTGTATTGTTATTCACTGGAATGATTACGTTACAGACCAAAAAGAGCTGAAATATTTTTCATTCCCGACTTTATAATCCAAACAAGTCTTCTCAGTAGCACTGTAGATCCATCAATTGAAATATAGAGCTGCTTCATAATGATACTAATTTTCTATGTAAACATGTTTAATCTCACATATTTTATCTAACATCTTCTCTTAGTTTCATGCTAATTACTCTAGTGTGTAAACGATAAAACAACATTTATCTTTTCAGCAAACTACACATCTGAAGTTGACAAATGCCACACCTTATGATTCACGCCCCATGATAAGTAAATTATATATCAATACTAGCTGACTACCTGGCGTTCCCTGGGATATTCTTTTACTCTAATCTTCAGGAAAAATCAAATATCTCTATATTGTAAGATCATAATGTTTTTACTTACTGCTTTTTAAAAACCTGTACAACATTCTAATTTTTCAAATTCGCTATAATACATATTTAATACAAAACTTTACTGTGCGCACTACATCATCTCGCGGGAGCCGCGCTGGTCAAATTTTCACTTCCAAGGCATAACAAGGGTTCAATGTTTCATTAAAATTCTTGTAAAATAAAAATTATTCGCCTAAACTTTTACGATTCAAAGACTTGTTTATCTTTGTTAAATGCACAAAACAAATTATGCATTCAATTTGATGATTTATTTTTTTTATTTTTTTATTTATTGCGTACTTAAATTACTCTCTCATATTCAAGGATTTTAAGTATAGTTTTAACACTTCTATTTTTGAGAACATTTTATCGATAATTTAGGTTAATTTTCGTCGATAGATATCGCGATTTTTTTAGAACTCTCTGAGGCAAACAACATTGCCCTTCATAGTTGTCTCCTATCTTTAACCGTTTAGGCAGCGTAAGCATATGTAACACTCTTTCCAGATTTTATCGACTTTTATTGTCAAAAACCAATTCTATCTTTCTTATCACACATTTCAAAAAGTAAAAGTTACCCTCTGTCTATTATGGAAACCCGAACTATCTCCTTGTCAAATTTCATGACGATCGGTTCTGTAATTTAGTCGTGATCAGATAGCAAACAGACAGACACAATTTCGCGTTACGCATTTATATATTACTATGGACAACCAAAAATATTTTTGAACCTCTTTTTGGTGAATTGGAACGCTTTGAGTTTATAACTTGAAGAGCACAGTCGAGCAAACCTCGCTGGTGTTATGATAAATTTTACAGGTGGCATTAATGGCGAGCAGTGGACAGTTGTTGTCGAATTATCTTTGGATTTATCACTAAAAAGCAAAAAAGAGGAGACGAAAGGACGCGCTGCTTGTCACATGGCGACGAACTTCGCATGCTGGCTAAAACTCTGCCTCCTTTCAGCAAAGAGCCATAACATTCAGAGGACTCGTCTCTTGCGAAGTCCGAAGTCGGACGTCAACTGTTTCTAGGGCTGCTGACCAACTTCTGGGCAGCGCAGCGTGGAGATAGAAGCGTGAGACAAGGACGTGATGGAGGATCGCAGACACGCTCTCGGCTTGCTTTATTCCTCGGGGCTTGAGTTCAGAAGACAGAGTTGGTTGGGAATCTCGTAGGAGTTGGGGAGAAAGAACCTCCTCAGAGTTTATGGACGAAATGTGATTCATTTTCATAATAGGTGTGATCAAACAAGATCTGAATAGAGTAAAACTTCTACTTTTAACTACAAAACATTTCGAAATATTAAAGGGGGTGGGTACGGCAGAACTAAAATTACATTTCTATGACATAACTGTGTCAAGAAAACAGTACTTATAATTTTTGAGTCAAATTCGTCTTGTACTTTATCACGCCATTGCTATAGCACTTTTTAAATAACTTATAACAATTTCAAAAACTATTTTCTTGCATGGTTGTGTTGCCGTATGGCTCATATTAATTTAGTTTTATGTGTACTCAACTTTGGCACGGTTGTGTACATTAATTCTGTAGCCCCATCCTGGCCCGGGTTTTTCTCCGTTTTTCCTTCGGGTAGAGGCGGATTTCTTATACAGGTTCTCTAGGCTTTGTCTAGGGGCGTGTTTATTGTAACAATAAATCGTGAATTCAGTGTTTTTTCAACTCTTATGATTTTTAAACACTATACTCAGAATAATCTGCAGCTCGATAATAACTTGTACATGTAAATTTACAAACATATTAGCGTTAAATGGCAAACATATTGACATTATATATGTATTATAACTCGCAGCTAACTTTTTATCTTACCTAGGAACTTTTTTCTGAAATTTTTGAATCCGCCTCTGCCTTAGGGTTTTTGATCGGAATTGATGGGATGGTCCCTTGTTTGCTTCCGGAGAGTAAATTAGTTTATTGTCCTCCACGTGGTCATACGCAGTCTGTACTGTGTTTTGACAATAAACTTAACGGAGTAACGAACAGAGTTAAAAGTTCCTTGGCATCTCAATTCATGATATTTTAATTATTTTTAAATTACATTTTTATATAGTTCATTCATTTTCACATTTATGATACTTTTTAACTTAAATTAAACGAATATTGTAGTGATGCCAAAATATTCCATCAACAAAGAATTTCTAGATTAATTTCGAAATGAAATTAATGAAGAAAAATAATTTTACCACTGATTAATTTATCATTGATATAAGTTGATAAAATATTAATTGTAATAATATCAATTTTTTTAAGAAAAAAACATTTCAATTATTATGAAACGATATTTAAACTTGTATTTACTTATTTATGCATCAAATAAAAAGAAGCATTGGAGAGTAATATTTCATGGAACTGAAATGAATATCATTGCTTGTTCGACAATCACATTAAAAATAATTTGGTTAACTCTTTCGAGCTATGTAAACGTATGAAAACTATTTTACAAAATGAGGGTTTATTTTACTTTCAGATTCATCAATAATTCTCTCAAAAAATTAGGCATGATTTAGGCACTTAATTTTAGGAATTTTGTAAAAGAGTAGTGTTTTATAAAGGTTTTGAGATAATAGCAATATTTGTTCGAAACTATATCAAAAGTTGAATTGACTATAATTACAAAACCAATTAAATTTTATTTATCTTGGAGCATGAAATTGATTCATGAATAAATAAGCTTATCAATGGTACATGAATAGAAGCAAGATAAACTAATAAACAAAATTGTGTACGTATGTGTGTGTATATAAATACCAAATGCTACATACCAAATATACCAAATGCTACATAGAGTAATCGTTCTTCATTTTCAAAATTAACGCAATCTTTATTCAGTTTCGTTTCAGCCTTTTGCTCTGCTTTCAGTCAAGGGAAAATAAGGGTGGTTATTCATTAGCACACACTGTTGACTCATAAATTTCTTCTCACAAAATTCCGCACGAAATGTGCTGACAACGCTTTTCAATTAAGAAAGTTAATTATTGACTTTTGAATACAAGCAGTGCTGAAACCATTCACACGAGAGACGCGAGACGTATGAATGGAACGGAGCTGTGTCTCCCGGTCACCTCGAAACACCGTCGACAGCAATATCCTGCAATGTGAGAAAGAGTCAAATGAATAAAAGCATGCGAGCAGAGACCTCCTGCTTCCCCGGGATTTGCATCAAAAACGCGTGATACATCACGCCCGTGATAACGATGATTTATTTGACTCTCTTCCACGCTTTGGTCCAGCGCTAGTCTCTGACGACCATCTCTTCTTTTTACTCTCCGTTTACACGGAATGTTAGGAAAGTATTCCAATGGGTCTAAAACGGATTACGTGCGTTGTCCGTGACTTCACTCAAACTCCAAATAAAAAATAATTTGAGACGTAATTGGAGGAGGTTTTTTTCTTTTACACATTGGTTCCTCTTCAAAACCGTATATATGAAACACTGAAACCGTTAACATGAACGAGGAAAATATGAAATCATTTTTCTCTCTTTCCCCTCAACTAAAATTAAAATACAATAAATGCTATTTTTTAAATAAATTTTCATTAACAATGAGATATCACCTCTGTTTTCGTTTATAAAAACTTAATTCGTGGTACAGCAATTATTCGCAGAAAGCAATTTCAGATCCAAAATTGTTGCCTCAGAGAAAGTAAATATTGATTTTATACCTCACCATTGTTAATTCCCACAAGTAGTTTCCTTCGGTTCCATTGTGTGGTATGAAGGCGAAATCTGTACATTCCTTATTTTCTCTTCTTTCTGCCAGCAAAGCAGCATCAAAATAATGCAGCATCAGTAAAATTTAATTATGATTTACTTTCATAACCATTTAAATTTGGTATGGTCACATGAGGGAATGGTGATATGTACTGCATTCTCGTAACTGAATGTATTGTAAAATTGTTACAAGGGTACAGTTTAAAATGCTTACGCATGAAGGACAATATCCTGACTGAAACGTTTTGCAGTTAGATACAGACATTGTCTACAAAATATGATTCATTTTTATAAGATAAAAATGATAGATGTAAAAATTTCTATTATTTTAGAAATATATTTTTATGGGTGCTCTATTATATAGTATTGAATTCAAGTCATACATAATACAGTCAAGTGTATGCATGATATTTTAGATTTTCGTTCAAAACGTCTTTTCATAATATGTAGTATTTTTAAATGAATGTCTCTTTATAAAGACTTTATTGTATATTAATGGTATTGTATATGATAAATATATATTTAAATGTACGTCATATAATTCTATGTTATTTAGCTGAAAATTGGTAATTTATATTTAAATCAACATTGGCATGAATATGAACATTTTTGCAACCACGTCCCAACCCGAAGTTTCCTCTAGTTTTCTTTTAGACACTTTAACCGATTAAATCGGATGTTCCATTACTTTCTTCGTGGAATATAAGTAGCTTACAGTTATCCAGCTTCTATATGCTATTATTCCTTAACCAATATTGATTACTCCTCGAGTGGGCGCGCGTTCACAAAATACAATGGCAGGTTTTACACTTTTTCTAACGAAAAGAAACTGATAAAATAAGGTTTAAATTTGTTTAATTTATATATAGATGTACTTACAATAATATAGCACTCTAAACAATTCCAGTTTAATAATAATTTTCAATTGACAGTGACTTTTTGACAACGCACATTCTTTTATTATTTCCTGGTTAACTGACATTTTATTGTAAATTTGATCAGTTCAAATACGCATAAAAACAATTAATTTTTTTCCCGCAATTGTTGCAATTACATGTTGTATTGTTTGCACGAACGTATTTTCCGAACTTGCCACTTTTTCTGTTGTCGGTATTTCGGACGTCGTCAAACCTTTCTTCTACATTGATTTCTACCCAATATTTTCACTATGGAAGTCAAAACATATTCTTATTCCACAAATAAAATAGTTTGGCTACAAATACTCAAATCACTTTTCACGGAGAATAAAGAATATTATGTAGAGAGGCACTTAAGTGAATCGATTGATGATTCAACTGATTCCTTCACCAAGAAAAGGACAACGCGCACACAACAACCATACTCCGTCAAATTTCGTCGCAAATTGAGGACGTGGCGTCAGATATGATTCAAACGAGTGGGTTAACAAGAGCTCTCCCATTCACCTCCTACCTCCTATTGCCCCGTGTAGATAAGCATCAATAGCACGCTACATTTCCAATTGACAAATACTACGGTAAAAAACGAGAGGCATAGCGAGGCACAGAGTGCAATGGCTGACGCAGGGTCTCAGATAACACGTTGCAATATCTTTCACCTTCCACGTAGAACGTTTCAATATGAAAGAAATGATAGCGCAGTTTTTATGGAACATTGCATAAATGAACATTTCGTTACTCCACAAACTAGAATATATGTGAAAAAATCTTGCTATGTTGCATTATGTACGTACAACAGCGCGACCTCTCGAGGGTCAATCTTTATATTACCTCCCAGATGAATCTTTCACGTTCATGGCTTTGTAGTACTTATTTTCGTTTTAACAAGCTTATAGACTTTTTTATTTATAAAATAAATTTCATATCATTCATTTTCAAAATAATTTCAATTGCATAAAACATCGTTATAATACACAGCTTATAATCTGAATATCTCTCTTTAAATTTCACCTCATGATTGGCAATTGTTTGAGGCTTCATTGATAATTATCAATTAAGATGATGTCTACCACGTCATCTTTGCGAGAAATGCAAAACGTGTAAAAAAACATAAATGATATGATGTTCAAAATTTGATCAAATATTGCACGTTGGAGGGAAACAAATCGGTCGCTCATTCTTGAGAACAACTGGAATTACTTAAAATAACTGGTTTAAAAAATATTTCCAAAAAATGAAATCTTTCAAGTTTAAGACGATTGTATTAATATTATCAACTGTATTTAGTAAGGAGACGATCATAAAACAAAATACCTATCTTGGTACGTAATAATAATGTATCCAATAGGATGGATCTCTAATAAAATGAACCAACATTTTAATAAAACAATAGAAAAAAAATTCGTTCTTAGCTAACTTTTCTCTTGCGAAACATTTTTGTGATATTAATTAAATTGAATATATATAATAATCATTCCTTAAAAATTAGAATCTCAGCAAGAATTTTTACAGACCTCTTTCCTAACCACGAATTTTATTCTCTATTTAGCTAGTGACGTATAGTTCCATTAGAATCGTTTCAAAACTCCATCCATTTTCCAAGAAAATATAATGTATATTAGAGTGAAACTTATCTCAGCTTCGGAGGGCTCAAATATTTTCACGTCCCTGAAGTATTAAGAAATAAAAGCAGGCGAGATACGTGGGGGTAGGGACGGCAGGATGATATTTTGTCTCGTTGCAGCGGAGCGCGAAAGAGCGAGAGGAAGTCTTAACTTGAGAAGTCCAATTTGAAATTCATGGGCTCTGAGAGTTATTTCAATTATACTGAGAGATGCCGACGGCGATAACTTAGACGTAAGCGGTGTGCGCCGGCGACGGCGGCGACGGCAACGAGGTGCGAGGAAGCTCAGGAGACATAGGGAATGGTGACAGTAGGGTTAGAGGCAGCGGAAATAGAGGAAGTGGAAGGACTGATTTTATCTCGACGAGAAGGTAGAGTTGATTACGCGTTTACGGAGAGTTTAAGCACAGATAGTATCAAGGTCAAAGGCGCTTGTAAGGTTGTATCAGTGATATTTCATCTAGTGGTGGGGGGTACTTGCTGATAAAGGATAAGGCGATCTTCCAAAATTATAGTAGCAACTGAGGCATGATGCTACATAAACTATTCACCCATTGAATTCCCTCTCGTGTATACCGAGTTTCCGGTGAATGTTCAAATAAAGCACCCGCTATTCTATTCAAATTCGGTACATTTATTACTATAGCTCCAAATTCTTCTGAACCTCTCAGAGAAAATTTTTTAAAAATGATTTTAGAAGCTTTACACTTTTCTGTAATATTTCAGTCTTCTTTAAGTATTGTATCGTGCCAGTTTTACTTTATTTATACTGTAAGTTAAACATCGTGTAAGGATAGACCACACCCTATTCTGGAGGATCTTACCATGAGATAACTGAACATCCTACATGCTGAAACATTGATACTATTATGTATGTTACCAAGGGTATATAAACGTAGGCGCACTCCGTATTTTTCATACGTAGGGGCGAACACGCAAACTTACAACGAGCGCAGCAGATGCAACCCGCATTACAGATATGTAGGGTGTAATGCGTGTAGCATTGATTATCCATCGTAGTATAAAATTAATTAGCATCATTTACTACATATACATTGTATAGTAATATATCAACGATATAAATAGATTAATATATCTATTCAACTCAGATACTATTATTCAATAGGACACTCGTATATAAATACTCGTATACTCATAAGAAAATTTACAAAAATCATTGAGATCAGAACATGTTATGAGTTTAGAAGAGCGTTGAAGATGTGATTGCGAGACGGAAGTGTTAATTATGGTGACAAATTTAAACTAAAGCTCTGAAAACATGTTCAAATTTGAGAAATTTTTTCATAAGGATAATTTCCTGAATAATTCACTCTATCACTCAAAAAATGCAATGATACGGATTATATTTGATTAATATATTAATTCTCTAACGCATATGGTACTGGGGTGCTGTACCTTCGATTATTACTATTTAAAAAGGCCAATAGCTGTGTGATGTAATTACATTACCGAAAATACACTCATTGAAAGAAACTCATAGAATACGTTCGGGTCCATTCCCTTTTTCTGAATAGCTCATGATATAATCCACCATATTACGAAATTGAATTTGTATATAAGCAATGTTACTGAAATAGCAGTAGATCGATCAAGTTGATTGACTGTCACCTGTCGTGCCCAAGATTATTACAAAAGCAACTGTGGCAATATATTTTAATGAACAAAATAATCTCAAACTGTATCTTAAAATAAATAAAAAAGTTAGTTTTGAGGACTCAAGAAATTTCATTTTTGAGCAATATCAGTTTTTTACATTTGAATTTTTTTAATAAGTGTACGTGGGCGAAACTGTAAACATCTATGAACTTGAATAATATATTTACTACTGTATCAATAACATAGGATATACACAAATTCCATTTCCCAAAATCTCTCGACAGACCATACTACTAAAGTTGAATAAGGGGGAAAATATATCTTTTTTAAAGCAAGGAAAAAGCATTTGAACAGACGCTTCTCTACTTATACTTTTCATGGTTGTATTATTTTTGTATTTATAATGCAATGAATCATATAAATTATTGAAATACCATATGTATTATTTAACACCATTAATAACTCTTTATTAATATGTAATATAATAATTCAGAAAGCATCGAGGAATGTATGAAGTATAAATAATTATCTTTCTCCGAACACGAATAAAGTACGTTTAAATGGGAAGAAAGAGATGCCAAAAATGTGGGTCCTTTTACGATAAAAAGAAGATGGAAGTCGCACCACTGCAGCAGAAAGGTTCATTATGCTGACTCACTGTGAGCGAGATATCTCGCGAAATACCACTATTCTACAAAACTCCACCCACCGAGTCTCATATCTCCAACTTGCAACATTTAATTAGAATCTCACTGAGTATACCCCTTCATATTACATTCCTAGTTAATGGACAATAGACGTCAATGGATTTGTTGTGTACCGAGAGACTTTAATACGGTTCACGGTTGCGGCGAATACGCGTGGGTCTGAATTTGACGTTGCTGTGACGTGGATTTGCTCCGGGTTCGCGGTCACAAAATCTCGTAAAATCCAGTTGCTCTCCAAACCTTTGAAACACTAAATCTCGCAAATTACTTCGAGTTGCTGGGCATGGCCACAAAATTCGTAGATGATTCAATAATGAATCAGACGAAGTATTTCCTTTTTTTATAACAGTGGTATTTTTTATACTTACATTATTGAATATTTAAATTATGTTTAGTTTGTGAATAATATTTTACACACGTTCTATTATATTATTTTAAATAATATATTCGTTGAATTTTTCGTTTTAGTAGCCTTTAATTTGTATTTAGACTTTGCCGGAGTGCAGACTTTATGACCTGAGCCACTTCCAAATATAAAAGCTTATTACAAAACTTATTAAAACAAAAATTAAAATAAAAAACAGTTTTTATTCATACATAGGTCCATGAAAGTAAAACCAACGTGAATGAATACAAAGAGTTTGTTTATTTAGAAATATTCATTTCTTTGTTTTGTTTGCTAAAATATACCGACTGTGCAATGGATATAAGTTTATACAATTATGTGACACTGGACGTGAAATTAAAGACATTGTAACAAATTCATATAATCACAGATTGTCGAAGATAAATTGTCACCTTAAAATTTAATGTTAATTAAAATATGGATGTTAGATGCACAATACAGCGACTACTCTACGAAAAAAATATATTATTTATATTACAAAAAAATATTTCCAATCTACAAACTTTCAAATATATTTACTATAAGCGTCAATGAACATTAGATGTTTCTCGTCAATTCTGTTCTCTATCAAGTTTTAGTATAATTTTATGGTATTCAATAAAAGCATTAGCATTCCTGAAAATAATTATTTCGATTATACTTGAAAACGTGACGTACTTTAACAAACCATAATAGTATGGGTATAGTGGGAGAACTAATACACTTCCGTTTTGGAATGCGGAAACTGGAAGGAAATGTGACAAGAAGGCACATCCCCCATTGTCTCTTTCGGCTTGAATTCGAACACAGGAAGTGAAATGAGATAAGTCACCAATACTAAAATAGTACAGTTAACCCGAAAAACAACCAAACTCAAACATTCAAAGAGAAAAGTTCTAACCTACAACAAATTGTTCTGTACCATCCTCTTAGTGCAAGAAAGGTACACCAAGTAGAGCGTTGAGTTTCGGGGGGAGGGGGTGGAAAATGGGTGAAATTACACTTTTCAACAGTTTTTCGCAAATATCTCGAAAACTATGAGACCGAGCTAAACTTTTGTTGTATATTAAATTAATGTATATTAAATTTGCAGTAAAAATATTTCTATACATTCTTTCACTTCCATCAACTGTTACGGAGATATGAAGGGGATAAAAATATGATTTCACCATTTCCTTGAAATTTCTCGAAATCGCTTAAAAATCGGAAGTTTAAATATATGCAACTGCTATTTTGCCCATAAATTTATTATTCATTATAATATATAGTCTTTCGCTTGTGGAAGCGACCGAAATTTCTCTTTTCACAATCGGGACACTTTTTTAAATAATATATCCATTGATGAACACATGTTTCACATAATATTTTGTCAGTCATTATATTTCAACGTACACACATTTTTGTTTAAATTCTCTTCAACATACGGGACACTTGGTGCGGTATTTTAACCGTTGTTTAATGCAACGTCGACAGATTGTAAGATTACACAATATCTCAACTCAAACTTTTTGTTTATATCCTAAATTCGTGCAAACTGCAAAAGTGGGGTCCCGGGAAATTACATTAAGAAAAATTAATTTAAGAAAAATAATAAAATTTAAATACGTCCTTAAGAAATCACGTGAAAACTCCGGCAAACTTATTACAATACTATTCGGTCTGATCTGCTTAAAGGGCAAATCTATGAGTATGCTGAACTCGTTAATTCCATTCTTTACGGAGGTATTTCTCTGTATCTGCCAATGGTGCTCACCGTATGTAAAGCAGACGGTTAAAAAAGTATTCACAACAATAATAATCTATTTGAACTTTTACAAAAATTAGTCATCTCCAATTCCAACCAACATATCTTGCACACATAGAAGAACATCTCTTGAGTTACTGCTGGTTCAGAGTTAATTCTAGGGTAGGGTATGGTATGTACAGTCCACCGCATACACGATGTCTTCAACAAACCCTTAATTGTAAATATTTATGCAAAAGTAAAACCAATTTGAATTTTAATATTGATAGTTTTCCTCACCGTGTTGAGAAAATGAAATAACAGTTGTCCGATAATATGAAGTAAAAATTGCTATTCAAACCACAATACACTGATCACACGTAAATGAATATGCTTCTAGCTCTGTGACTGAATCCACAATCCCCAAAAGTAGCATTACCTCCCTGCTTCTTCCGTCATGAAACTTCGAAACCATCACACGTCTTTGATCGGAAGGAAAAACCCATTTCGAGAGGGACAGTACTTCCGGAGATGCAGCCTTTTACTTCCGATAGCCCATCGCTCGAGATGGCAAGTGGGAGGGATTTCCTTCCCCTCCTTGACTTCCGTTTCCGCTGTGAAATCGAGTGCAGCGCTGCTTTCGTCGGAACTTCCAGAACATTCCGACAGCGGCGTTGCGGTCGCGCGTAATTTCCTTTTCATATCAATTTGTCTCTTTGGGGTAAGAGGCAACTGACGGGAACAAACTCGAATTGATTAGGTGAGAAATTTAGTTCAATGTGAAACATAAATATGGTAAAACGTAAAAAGTTGTTATAATATAACTTAAGTTTTCTTAAGTTCACATTTAACTCCTATATTAGAAGAAAGACATTGGTTGAAGACTAAAGGCCCAATTAAAGGAAAGTGTCTGATAATACGATATTGTATAGATGTTATGTCAAAAATCTAATTTTTTTAAACAAACAATTTTCTAAAATAAACAAAATCTGGGATTTATTTCTTTCCTTTATCGTAAAAGAAAAATAGTTCATTTGGCATTTAATTCAACTACCTCGTATATTCTAACGTTTGTACACAAACCTTCAAAATTTAACTCAGAAATAACTTATTTTGGAAATTTGTTGGAGGAAAACGCGCAAAACCGGACACCGCCCCCTAAAGCAAACCCCCAGTCTCCTGGCTCTGCATTCTCCTTAACTTCAAGGGGATTAAATGTAAATAGTATAATAGGTTTCCACTACTCTGTAACCGAGCAAACACGTCGCCCGCTTGTGTCTTATCAGTCTGCTATTACATGTTTTGACCGTGGAAAGGAGTGAGATACACCTTTACACTGCTACATTTTTCTTTATTCATTTCAATTTCTTTTTACTCGGGCTATGGTCGGGTAAAGCAGTGGGTTAGTCTTTTTCTTTAAAATCACTAAACCGAAGTTGGACAAAAAAACAGAAATTCTAAACCTTCTGGAAGATTATATAATTACGTTGTCTCTGGTTTAATTCCATTTTTTTATTTAGAGTTTTCCATCATAATTTTTACGTGGGGTCAAATTTTAGCAATAGTTTTCAAAATTGCGGAAGAGTGAGGTTCTTGATTTTTTTTTTCATTCTGTTGTTTCATTATGTTTCCTAAAAGTAAAATGGAAATGGTGTATAACATTACAAAGTACTTATTACATTTCAAAAGATAATGTTTTAGTATTTCCTATTTCTTTTTCATCGAAAACAAAATAGTAGTTCAATTTTGGACAATAACCTTCATTAATTTTCGAGTAGAATCTTGGACTTATGGATTAATTTCTATTATATATTAAATATTAAATTTCATATTACATTTCAAAATAAAATTTCTCGCTAGGACATTTCTCAAAAGACTCAGTTCGAAAATAAACTTCTTGAATATAATTTCTTGCCAGATGTGTATGTGTGTGTTTAAAAGTAATTTTGTACAGGTGTATAATTGTAGAACATACTGAGATGGTTCCATTTGTGTTTGTCTAGAGTAAATTCTCTTGTAAATATTCCCACTAAAACGACAATGAATCACATATCTTGCCACGAAAATCGCTGTAATACAGGTTAACTGAACGTCACGAAACCATGCGGCATGTTTTCACGTTAACATAATTATATTCACTTCAAAAAATAGTAATTTTATAGAATTTATTAAGTAATTCAAAGAAAATCCTTCATCATTTTTGGTTTCATAAAATTTGTAATTCTCCTTAATATTTCAACACAGAATAAAATTAAATTACGTAAGCATGCATGAATTTTTTTAACTTTTCATAGGTTAGAAAATTGGCAAAGAAAGTATTAAGGAAACAAAATGCACACGTAATCAAAGTATTTTAAATTAGTTAACGTGAACATGGAGAACTTATTGACAGGTTCTCTAGATACAACCAGTCGAATTATATCCGTTCGGGAATGCATGGGTAGATGGAATGATGTTGGAGAAATTAATTAATTTTCAAGTTAAAAGTTAAAGACAGCATGAATGTGTTGGTGTATGCTTGGCATCGTGTATGTATTTGTTGATTTAATCTCGCACCCTGCATTACTTGAAAACCAATTGAAATTTCATCCAGAAACTCGTGAAAAGTTATTATTAATGCAATCAATAGAATCCGACTGTTTGTAATCAAATAAGAGAACTAGTTCAACAACGAAAATTGAATAAGTTTGTGAACTAGTTATGAGTAACTCGTATTGGTTGTAGAAGTAAAATAATTGAGTAGTATACATTATGGTATCAGTTTATTTCTTTTATTTAAGATGCGCTTTCTTCAGAATTGTGAATATTACGATTTGTATGCATTCTTTTGCTTCGAAGTTTATTTTGTTCGGATTTTTATAAAACGATAGTTGGTAACAAAAATTAATGGAATGAAGCAATTTATTTCTTCATCAGGGTAATTCACATCATCTCAGTGCGCTACAGTACATCATGTAAAGATGAGTATGTTGGGGTGACATTGAAATGTACTATTACTATCACAAAATTTTCTTTATGCTGTGCCTCGAATATAGCAGTGTAAGTCACCTAAACGTCAACGAAGTACAAGCAAGTAAAAACCTCATGCTTTTACTTGTATTTGTAGATTTAGTATATTATTCGGAAATAATTTTTCACAAACGATATAAATGACTACTTGGAATTAATATCATTCTGTTAGCATCTCTCGTTTGCTTTGTTTTCAAAAATTAATCTTCAGAGTTATATATATATATATATATATATATANCGTAATTAAAAATTAAATTAAGTTATTTTGTCTCACCAACCATATGTTTATTGATAGAGTCGACTTTCGATCGCGTAGCGGTCATCTTCAGTATTCTAAAATGAAAATTAATATATACACAAATAGAGATAAATTACACAGAAATAAACAGAAAAAACACAATAACATTAAAGGGACACAAGGCGAGTAAATTTACCGTACTAATTTCCTTGTCTAGAGTTAGGGGAAGGTTACTACGGATCTTACAGGTTAGTGATACGATTAGAATAAAAAAATAATTTCAGATATAAAACATGCAATATGACAAAAAGGTTAAAAAATCATTCAATTTTTACTCTGTAGGAATATGTCCAATGCCGACAGATTGTTCATATCAAACAATAAAAGATTTTGTTAGTTGGTCATTATTTATTGAGTCATCATAAACTTCAATACTAGATATGAGAACCATGCAGCCGGAAGGGCCCTATGTCTCAATAAATAATGAGAGACTAACAAAATATTTTATTGTTGGTCTTTTCTACTTTACATTGAAATTCCTTAAGAACGAATTATCACTTACTTTAATATTTAATCTTAACAAATCTTATGAATAGTTAAAAAATTCCTAAGATAAAAATTCGAACACAAAAATTTTCTGTTTTAATTATAATTTACAGAAGCACTAATGCTCTCCACGTGAAAATAATTGTAAAATATTATCTTAGTACTATTCAAGTAGTGGCAAATATCTTTCATATATTCCATTGCCATTGTATATCACTCTTGTTATCTGTGGGAATCTTCATTACGTCTGCTACCAAATCATTGAAACACGTATTTTTCACAGTTCTTCCGAATTACAAAACGTAAAAACAACATTGCAATAGTTAAGATATGGTGTACATTTCATTTTAATCAATAATGGTTCTTATACTTTCAGTTCAATTTTTTATTTAAAGTGAGGTTTAATATTCCGGCTTCTTTAATCAATCATTTTACGAGCGTCCTTTCTCTGTAGCTGGACGAAAGTGTAATTTAGAAAGATATTTCTTCGGTGCACGTTAAACGCTTGAAAGTGCGGAAGAGACGTAAATAGAAGGTAGCGGAACCGTGAGGTCGTCGTCGTATTGGGATATATTTATACAAAATACTCTCAGAGACCCAATTATAGATAGTCTTTGAAAACCACTTTATAATCTCATTAACAATGTATCATTACGAGACCAATTAATTTTTCCTTGCTTGAAGCGAGTCTCTGATGCCTAAACTTTTTACATCTATTTTGATCATCTGTAATCTAAAATATTCACTATTTGCTCACATCGTTTCTCTATTTTATTTTAGGTTTTGGAGATAATTTTTAAATAAATACATTTGTATGGTGATAAAGAGGAGTACGATTATTTACTGATACTGGGGTTTTAGTATTCCTCATTTGAAACACTGGTAACGTAAACTATATGTTGTGCTCCTCTGCACAGGTCGAACTCTGCACTCCACGGTCATGGTCAAACATGTGATGATCAACCCGGCAGCACACAGAACGCACCCACTCACAAATGTATTTGTTTTCATTCGAAAATGAATATTTCATTATGGCTAGTTTTGACACATAATTTCTTTACGCATAACAGTTTTTGCATAATATTTATGCAGTGAAAGTAGGTACAGTTGGTGTTTTACACGTACAACCAAACAATAGGCGTTATACAGTATTATAGTTTTGCCTAGAATAAACATCCAGATGGCGTGCTCCCACGACAACCACGATTTCACTGAGTGTTGCGAATTCTTCACAAACAGTGTTCGAACTTTCGGAGGCTCATTTGAGGATATTGATAGTTATATAAGTATTGCAAGAATATATTTTTTTACTTTGATAAAAATAGTTATGAGAGATTTTCTCGTCTTACATTTCAAAAATGTGACAGCTACAAGAGTGGACACTTGGAATTTTTTGAAGCACCTCTGTTGGAGTTTCAGAGGCGTACCCACCGAAAAGTTGACTCACAATCATCCCTTCTCACCTCAATCTTTTGTATTTGCGTGATGGCATGCTACCACAACACTATCCCGTTCACCTCCCGACCCCGCATAACNTGCTACCACAACACTATCCCGTTCACCTCCCGACCCCGCATAACATTCTCATTCAACTTGCGATGACCCCACGGATCTCAGAAGTGATCTCAACTCGAATGGTATCAAGTTGAATCCGTGGGTCGCAAGTTAATCGAGATTAATGCCTACGGTTTTTAGTACATAGCTTCCACGAAATACGCTAAATTTATGTTCGCTATGGATGGTAAAATATTTAAAGTCACAAGTGTCCTCTAATTACACCATCAAACGGTATAGATTTATTCACTCAATAATATGAAAACAAAGAATAGAACTGAGTTTCAATTTTATGTTTGTGGTAGTTCTTCCAGGCATAATGATTTTAAAAGCGTACGCTTGCTAATTTAGCAATAAAAACACGAAATTAATTGTGTTGTTATTTCTAATACAATGACAAATTAAATGTTATTATAAATATTTACACCTCAACGTCACTTTAAGTCCACATTTAAACCCTCCAAACGAAATATCGCTGGCAAATGCAATTCTGTAACACCAGGGAAATGGATCATGAGCGGTAATGCTATAATGACGTATCCGCCGTCTAGCGGAAAATGGAGGATATAATTTTGATATTGTCTCCCTGGATGCAGTTAAGTTTGAGGAACATTGGGAAATCAGTAACTCATTTTAAGGCGTCATTGTTTCTCCAGAGGCGCGATTCACTCTTAAAGAAATTAGAAACGAAGTGTCATTTTATATAAGAGAGAAAATAGAAACTGAAGAAATAAAAAAGTCAACAATTACAGCGATGCAAAAGTAATTGCGAGTAAAATCAGAAGTAAAATTACTTAGTCCTGATAGAGGTGGGGGTTAGAGCTCCAGAGTAGGAATCACGAATTGAGGTATCAAGAGAGAAACAAGGAAAAGTGATTCTCACTGAAAATTACTTCTATTGAAAGTATTGAATCAAGAAATGCGTTGTTAGTAAAAAAAAGCTCTTTAAAATTGTTTTTAAGTTCTTATTTCACTCATTTTCGTTAAGTTTCATACAAAACTGTTTGCAAAAAAGGTCATTTTTTAGACGCGTTGAAATATTCACCGCATTTTATCAATATTGTCTCTTCGAACACTTTTCCAATAAATTTCGCTGCGAGTTATTTCCTACGAAGAAAGTAAAAAAGTTCTAAAACTTCATCATTTATTCAGAAAAATACGTAAACTCACTTATTCTAAATAAAATTTTAAAGACCAAGTTTCCCGTACTTTTGTTTTCTAAATTGGAGAATAAATGGGCATAAAACAGGAAGAAACCACCGTTGTTTCACAATAAGTAATTAAATCCAACCGTAAAAAAATAACTTCCTCGTACATTAAGTTTACTTATAACAACTTGCTCAAAAGACACCATTCATTCATATAAATGAATGAGTTGCAATTTCATATTTTAGGTAGAAGTCTAATTTAAGCCACAAAAAATGAGAAAAGTCAGTATCAAAATATATTTTTCCTATTGATTTATAATTGTTCCTTGATACAATATGCAATGCAATTTTTTTCTTATAATTGATTTATAGAAAGTTATGCGGGAATCAAATCGACAATTTGCATACCTACAAATCAGAAATTGTTAATTAAAATAGCGATCAAGCAACAATTTTGGTAATTCCGTTGGTTCTTCACATTGACTTAAACTCACTTTGTAAGCATTGTTTACTGAGTTACACAATTAGAAACTCTATTTGTCAAAAATTAACATTTATGCAACGATCGTCCCAGTTCTGTCAATTTAATTTGAATATTATAAATGTGTCGCATCAAAATATTCCATTTTGAAGAGATTGGGTAGTTCTCGAGTAAAAGTTAAGATTCACTTAATCGGCAACAATATTAAGCAATATTTAGAAATTAGTTCCACCTGAACCCATTTTTAACGGTATTTCATTTAAATATGGTGTCCCTTAATATTACCTGATATCGTTGGATAGAAGAAATGTAAGTTTCTGTATTCTCAGACATTGTATCGCAATACTGACGAAAAGAAGCGCGCCGAAAGGTTAGGACTCAACGAAAACCCAAAAGAAAGAGGGAAAAATAAACAACATACGAGGCTGCTAACTTGCGAAGATTGCTTTTTCTCCAAAACCACAACAAGGTTTTATTGCCTTATTAAACAATTTGTGACGACATGGATGAAATGGGATGAGGATTTATACACGTGTATCTCAGTAACAAATTTTCCGGTGTTTCAGCTGTGAAGTTAAAAAAAGAGGTTTTCGTGGAGTATGAAATTGCAAGGCATACAGATTTTGATTTTGTCTAACAAAGGAAAATGAAAAAGAATTAACTTGGAGACTATCCAAAAAAGAAGACAACTAAGAAGATTGTGGTATTTGGTAGAATTCAAAATGAAATTAATTGAAAAGGACTGAAGACCTCCATATGAGGTAACGCGAGGTTTTCGTAGGATAAAATATCAGATATTGATTTAGCGAGTTTACGTGATAACGTCTATGAAGATTTTCCGGGATACGAATTATTGTAAAAATATTGGATTCATTATACCCATTCATTTTTTAAATTTCTTTTTACACAGCATACAATATGGTAAGTATATTGTATAAAGTTGGTAGTTTACGCGAAATTATTCTGAAACATTCGTGTTGAACTCCGAATATAGATTCCCTACACTTTTTGCGAGGCAATTTTTTTTTAATTTGTTTCCGAAATAACTTAATCCGGTTTTGACGTAAGTGTGTTGTGACGTAAGATTAAAATGAATCCAATATATTTACAATAATTTGCATCCCAGAAAATTTAATGGATGTTATGTGTACTTGCGACATTAATTCTGATACCACTATCGTTAGGTCGTGAGTTTCAGGCAGTTTATAAAATATACTCGTACTTGCCACCTCATACTTGGAAAATAATAATTTCCAAATTTTGTAAATTTATCTCTACAGTCAATTTTGAGTATTCCACATTCTTCACATGAGCACTGAAGTTTATTGGCTGATCAAAACATGAAAACAATAATCAATGGAGATTTAAAACAATCACACAAATTAGTTTCCTGTTTTATTTAATTGTCTACCACATATTCCGATTAAAACAGCTTCTACTTCTGCCAATATCTATAAGACAAATTTTCTGTCACCTACAGGTAAATGTTCCAAAACACTTGCTGCATTTTCAAATGCTGGAGATAAAATTGGATTCTTATGATACCACCATAAATAGTAATTCAAGCATAACTCTTTAAAGACTGTACTCCTACGAGTAGAGAAGAGTACTTGCGTTTTTAACACTTACTTACAAGTTTAGAAAATGTAATTAATCTTTCTTATATATAATTTTTAGCAATATAAGTGATAATAGTTTAATAGTATAGTTAAATAATAAAATAAGAAAAATATATTTACACAGCAGATTTTTTTAATATACGTTTATCAGTGGAGATGCATTTATCGTTTATTCATTCACCTTTTATTTGCCAACATCTTATTTATTTTTGTTTCCAAGAGCTTTAAAATCGTTAGATGCATCATATAAAATCTTATGGCAATTATTTCACTTATTATGCAAATATTTATGTCTCTATAACAGGTTTTATTTGTGCTCAATAAAACGATCTTATTTGTTAGTTTTTTCTATCTAAATTAAAATAAATTTTCTTTAATTTAGTATAATAAGTATAAGGAAAGAGATACTAATGAGAAAGTTTTGATTTGGTAAGGGAATTTGAATTGAACCGGATACCCTTCCTGACACACCTCCCCGAGGCAGGTGATACGTGAGTAACATGAGGGTACAAAATTCAATTGCTGACTGTAATTTCTTGAGTTTCTTTTATAACAACTCAAAGCACCTCTGCACAGTATTATTCCAAAGTAGCATTACCACGAAAAAGATTTTATACCATAGTTATAATTTTTGGTTCGTGGTAATTTATAAAATCAAAATAGAATATATTCTTGATTCATTAATCTCGATAAACTTGTGATGACCAACAGATTCAACTTGATACCGAAGGGTCATCGCAAGTTGAATGACAATGACATGCGGGGTCGGGAGGAGAACGAGATAGTGTAGTGGTAGCATGTCATCGCGCAAAGCTTGAGAGCCCAGTTTCAAAACCCGGTTCAGTCTCCCATTTTCATTCACATAGCTAATAATATCAGACCATAGAGGTAATTATCGACAAGAAAGGAGAGTAAGCAATTTCTGTGGGGAAATTTATAAACAGATTTCTTCCATAACTGGTTCGAAAATTAAACTTGACTCGTATTCTACTGATATAACTCCGTGAAATTGTGAGAAACGGTATGGAAAGAGACCAATTAAGACTCCTGGGCATCGCCGATGGAGTTAAGTTAATATCTAACACTCCTCGGAAGACTCGCATAAACTTTTAATATGTTTCGTTGTCAATTTTCTCCTTCAAAATTAAATGTAGTAAAAAATTAACAGTTCATCTTCGTCTGCATAGTGAGATATGAGTAAATAAATAAATCAAGTGAAATACATTTGCGAGTGAAAGCTCAAGTCAAACTGAAAATGTATTTCACTTGTTAATGGTGCCAATGGGTAGCGAAACGTCGTGCGTTTTAAATATTTTTAAAGTGTTTTATTGTTCTTGTTTTACTCAGTGGTGATGTTTTTCCACTGAATTCTAAAAAGTAAATATTTTCTGCTAAAAAAGGGTTGCTATTTATTTACTCGTAGTAAAAAATGTTGTAAGGAGAAGAGATATTCAATGTTAAGTGTTTTGTAGTTATTTCAAGGAAGCTCGTAATTTCGGGTTTCTCCAATCTCCAAGTCGATGACATTAATAGTGAAAACGTGTGAACCAATATTTTTCCACAAATGTTTAACTTGTTTTTTCATTCATTGCGACTGACTTCAGTCTCCTTGTCTGTGTATCATTTGCAATACAAGGAACTATATACATTTCTATCTTCGAGATTCGTCCCTGGACGCTGCACACCTTATCCGCACTGGCCGTTCTCCACGAAGAGGCGCCGAATATCTCCTATTTCATGCGTAAAGTTTCTCTTATTCACCCTATTTTATGTACATATTCTGTAAACACTTTGTACGCATTTTCCGTGGCAATGTAGCGTTTTTTTTCATTCATGCCGATTGTGATTAAGTATTTGATGAAACGTGCTCTCTCCTGGGTATATATGGGACAATCCCACAGAAGGTGATCAGGTGTTTATTGGTCTAGGATGCATTCACATTCATCTTCTCGTATACCAAAGGGCCGTAAATATTGGAGAAAATCACCATGACCTGCTAAAAATTGCATCAGCACATTCGACGGACTGAACCACTTCTTATTCCTCTGTACAGATTGTACCCTCTTAATATAACTATAGGTTACCCTGCCATTTGGACTTCCATTCCACTAAGTCTACCATGCCAGTATTAAGTTGTCTGTCAACGTTTCACTAAGAAATTAACTCTGAAGGGTCCGGAATGATCAAACGGCGCGCTTATTAGATATATGTTTGCCGGTGGTAATTGGAAACTGAGCGCCGGCACACTCAAAAGTAAATAAAATTATTTCCGTGCTCAATACACATGAACGCACTGTACCGCGTCTGGGCGTTGTGGAGGCCGGTTCCCATAGTGTTTGATCAGAATCATTTCGATTCACAAAACATCAATTTGCGTCTCAATAAAACTGTTTATTTGTTCATTAATACTTCATTACATCAACAGAGCTCGTATAAAGCTAAACAATGACTCGAACTAAACAAAAATGCTCCTATTTTTACATCAATGTACAATTTTATTGAACCTTTTGTAATTTCAGGTTCGTCAGTGGTATCTCGTAATGAAATTAAAATTTTGTATTAATGATGTTCTTTGTTGTTATTTTGTATTTAAGAATATAGGAAATTATATGTTAACAATGGTGGAAGTCGTCTTTACAACTGGATAATTATTTAATCTATGATCTTGTTTATAAAGGATTAAATCTTCAGCAATGTTACATTCTTGGTTGTGAACTAAGTATCCCTACAAATATTACTCAGTAAGAAATGGAAGTTTATTATTTAAATTTCTTATAATATTTTTACAAGACCTATAGCTCTGCAGATAATATTGTTGGCCGTATAGCATTCCAATGTTTCAAGACTAAAAGACGTTTAAGAGACAATTATGCCACCAATATTGAAAGTTCCCAACATTCAACTAATAATTACAAACTAATGTATTCTACTTATAACATATATACTTCATTCCACCAAAATCATACAAAGAATAATTATATAACTATGTTACATTTGATGTAAAATTGACAATATGTGGGTAGTTGTGAAATTTAATTTATCCACTTGCCCTGAGACATAAGTAGAAAAATGAAAAGAAATTAATATTTCAAATCAAAAAGGGGCAAAATATATAGTTTCATTCTATTTTGCTACGTTAAAAGATTACTGTGAGAAATGTGAATCACTATGACAAGTTATAAAACGTTTTTGAGTTGATATCTCACAATTACCTTCTGTAGTATAATTATTAAAAAAATTATTTTCAACCATTTAGACCCCATATCTTCAGTTCTATGTTGAATTTTTCAATTACATGCTAAATTTTATCAAAATAGAAAAATAAATGTGGTGACTATTATGAAGGACCGTAGAATCAGCTCAAGTAATTGTGTACAAGAAAATGATCGATTGATCAAAACTTGTAGTTCATGAGATATTCAGAATATTTAGTTCAAGCTCCATGAGATAATTTTGTTTCCCAGGACAAATATCTCG
The DNA here is from genome assembly GCA_002313205.1 of Laupala kohalensis. Lineage (NCBI taxonomy): Eukaryota > Metazoa > Arthropoda > Insecta > Orthoptera > Trigonidiidae > Laupala > Laupala kohalensis. The sequence goes on along the minus strand of NNCF01125988.1, from coordinate 121,532 downwards.
AAACCTGATAGAAAATAAAGATAAAAACTAGTCATAAAACCAGGTATAAAGCTGCTCAAATACAGATTCAAGACATATTATTAAGTTTGTGACAGAAGTATACAAATGTTAAATAATAAAATTTATTTTGATTTACAATTTAGTTTCCGAAAATTGAATTAATTCACCTAATATTCTGTAAAATAGTACTAACATGTAGCACCACAGTTCTCAGTGAAACTTGCAAGGTTCATAAAATCCGAATTTGTCTAAATACGAACTTTTTTTAACTGAACCTTTTAGAATTTAATACGAGCATCCGTAAAAGTAAAGAAAAAATTATAGTTCCTCAAAAATTGAGTGAAAATTGTAATTTACCCTATTAATTAATCATAATTCTCTAGACCACAATATAATAGGATAGGCGTTGAATCTGAGAAAGCATGTTTATTAACCCCAGGCTAATTCTGGTTTTAATCACATTAAACTTGGATGACGACACTTCAGTAAGTTTCATAGTAATTAATTGATATTTGATTATACGAAACAATTGTAAATTATACGCTTTCAGTACGATCAATGAATCAGTTAATATAGTTCAAATTATTTGAATACGCAGATTAAATTTAACTGTTACGGTATGGAATTTCGTACATCATTTTTGGAACTCAATGAACATATTTTTAAACAGTGAAAACAAACTTCTGTGCTTTTTTTAAAATTAAGTTAATGCGATAAATGTTATTGCGAAGTAAAAATCATTTTATAAACATATTTAACTTTCTAACATAATGGTAGAAAATATCGTTTCAAATTTCGTTATTAATAATATTATATCTGTAACGTTTCTAATTAGATAACTCAATGGAACGAATTCTAATGAAAATATAATTGAGAATACCATCCAGGCCAGGGGTCATATTTTTTTCAAACCACTTGAAAGCTCCCAACAGCTCTCCTGTTGTTACTGGTGGGATGGCATCTACTTCATAACGCCGTTTGGAGAAATCAAGTTCCGGCTGTGGAGGGAACAATGTGGTTAGGATATTCTTCAGGTGCTCAGGATTTGTTGGCAGTGCGATTTGCAGACTTCTCAGTCTTGTGGTGACTACCCGATAAAGTCTACCCCACGGGTCATCCTCCACTTCATTCAGGAGATCATACCAGCATTCTCCTTACTGCTCTTCTCCTTGCCCGGATGCACTGTACGGAGAGCGGCAATTCCACTATTCCACCAGTATACAGGTAAATGTCTGTTTGTTCTTCCATCCTGTGGCATAGTGACATCACATGCTTCTACGTCTGTCCCCATAATATCATATACCTTCTGCTTGAAATTTCCACTTCTGGACGGACAGGTATTAAGAACTTCTCGATACAGGATGGAATCAAAGGCATTAATCTTCCAAACCGTTTCATTGTTTTTTTTTGGGTGTTGGTCCAATTTTCCGACAGTTAACTACTTCCCAACATATTGCTCGATGATCACCATCTCCCATAAGTGATTCCCCTTAGTAAGATAATTGCTCACGAAAATTAGATTCACAATGGAACTCGTCTCACCTCTCGCAAATGTCGGTTCGTCTCCCGTATTCAGTAAGACTACATCCAATATAGACTCCAGTATCGCTTGTCTTCTCGCATTCGTCTTCCTACTCCCCCAGTTGGTTTCGCAGGCATTGAAATCCCCGTAATTGCCGAAATCGAGTATTGCTTCGCATCATTGGTTAATCTGTCTAGGAGATCCGGAAAACTCGTCCATACTAAGACTAGGTCGTGCATAACAGCTATAAAAATAATACCATATATCTTAACTGTCACAACGCCATTTCCTAGGCTGTTTACAATATTCTGGATTATTACCACTAGACCAGATTACAACATCCACGTTGTCATCCGTCTCCCACATTGGGGAGCTAAGGTTCCGATATCAAGTCAGGTATCAGCTCGTGCACTGGCTGCATTAGTAGGTCATGCACCGCCTGAGAATGGTTGAGATTAATTTATAATATTCTCATTTTCGGATTTTGCTAAGCTCTATTCACGATTCTTACAAGATTATTTACTCCTGAGAGTTAGAAATCGCTTGGATATATACTTTTGATTCCGGAATTTGGTGTTGCTTTCTTTTCGATTCTTTTGTTGTGCCAGTGTGAACAGTGATTAGAATATTGGATAGTAATTTATGGGTGGAGCAGCATAAACACTTCAAATGTTTTTGAAATAATGGGTTCTTCCAAATTAAGTGGTACCACTAAGTCTGTAGATAAAGATATAAAATCCAGAGTTTTGAGAGGTGAATCTCAACTTGAAAATATACAGAAAACTTCAATGACCAGTAAACCACTTAAGGATGAAGTATCCCATGTACCAAAGATTAAAACATGCAGTGAAGAATTTAATTCTTCTGTTGCATACAAAGGTGATATGTTGGATGATGTGTGTGCCAAAATTGGGAGTATAGATTTAAAGAGTTCTTTAGAGGAGATAGATTTTCAGGTGTTGGAAGATTAACCTGACTAGGAAAACAAATCTACCACGTGTACGCATGAAGAGCTAATACCGAAACCTCAATTAACCTTAGAAGACGATAGAACTTCAGTATTGTTGAAACAGTTAATGTCGGTGTCTCAAGTGACGCAGAATACATCCAGGAGTTGAACAAGTTCTCCAATGTCCCCTGAAATGGAGTTCCCATTTTCCTTGATTCTACCTGCAGAGGATGAGTTAGTGGTCGTTCCTGTACACAGAGTCTGCGATGTTGAAGAAACACAAGATTCTGCTCTAGGGAAATTGGAAGATGAAAATAGGACGGAGGAATCCAGTGAATCTCATCAGCTGAAAGATGGTGAAATGATCCAAAATGTAGCTGACAAATCGAGAACAGGAGGCGTCTCGCCGAGTAAATGTGAAGGAGAAATATTGTCCGTGGTAGAGATGATTAAGACGCTCCCTGCCACTGTGAAACCTCTTCCTGTGCAAAAGTCGATACCTCAGATACACCTCCTGCGAAATTGTAATAGCAGAGTACTCGGATCTCCAAGCGTGTGTGTGTATCTTTGTATAGTATACAAAAAATACAAATAAATTTATTATTATTAATTCTTGTTATTTTCTCATACATTTTCTCATTTTCGCGTACAAAAAGTATTGAAATCGTGAAAATATTCAAAAGCGACATTTTGCAGGAAATATCCGTTTTGGTGATACCTCATTCTGAAAAAGTAGTTTTTGGCATAACGTCCATCCGTCTGTCCGTTTTCCAATGTTGTTAGAAAACTTGTATAAATGAAATATTTTAACTAGTTTACGAACTTGTGTCACCTCCTTTACACTTCATGAGTGTCAAATCCTTTATATAATGTATTCGATTTATTTTTACTCGACGGAAATTCACTATTTTTAATGGCAAATAATTTTCTTTTTGTCTATTATTAAGGGTAAGATTATATTAGAACATGGATTTGCGTGATTTGAGCTCGCATAGATAATATCTTAATAACGTATCATTTGAAATATATTATAAAACCTTTCCTGAATGAATTGGATACGTCAATTGTAGTTTATATATTTATAAAGTAAATGAGACGAAGACCACCAAAATTAAAAGATAATATGCCAAAAATAACAGTACTATTAATGAGTTTTATTTCATTCAATACTACGGACGGAGAATCGCATATGAGCAAGTATGTTCAATGGTTTTGCATCCCTAGTTTTTTTAAATGAATATTCGTTTGTGTTACAACCTGGCAAGAGCGCGTATTAGCAGGGAAATAATATTCTTTTTCCACGCTCCATCTCTTCTAAGGAATCTCGAACCCCAATCAACCGAGCAAGTTTATTATGTTTCCATTAGTGAGATTTTACTTTCTCCTCTCATTCCTCAATATAGCACATGTAAAGCACCAGTATTATACTCATGACAATTTTTGATTAAAAGTTTTAACGGAAAATCATATGTCGGAGTGTTCTGATGCCGAAAAGAAATTTTTAGTAGGCTTATACAGTCCGTCCGTGCGCGGTAATACTGACTAAACAGTTGAGTTAATTTCATACTTTGTGTTTAGAAGAGTATCGACTCGTATCGATGCTCGAGGTCTAATTTCTATATGGTTTAATATGAATATTACTTCAAGGAAAGCAGAGATACTTCGCTTTGACAATTTTGCAAATTGGATTTATTTTCTTGGCGTAGTATTTTCTTTGAATTTTGTAGCCGCCTAAGCGTTATTGTCCTTCAAAGATTTATTATAGCGACTAAAATAGTTTCTCTTGTTACTAGACAATCAGGAAAAAGCGCCAAAAAGTATTTCACATGGTGTTTTGGCTTTCATCTACCATGTCCCTTAAAGATTAGAACAACCCTTAATCTCAACTTGTGCGCATAACCCTCTTGTTTCGCCTCGTGCTGTTTAGGTATGAATCATTCAAGCTAATAGTAAGGGCTAGTTGATCGAAATTCGCTCTTCACTCAGAGCACATGTCAGATGAAAAATTGTTATAACTGCGCCAAGGAGAGAAATTGCAATTTGACATTGATCAATTTCAAATTGTAATCAACGTTATGACAATCCTTAAAATGAAATCAAAATGGGTAGGAGTATCAAAAATAGATTCCATATAAAAATTTGCACCTATGTAATGTAGGCTTTCACCTATTTTCTGTGCTTAAATTAATAAATAACGACAAATAAAATTAACAAAATCGAATTTTCTCCTAGAAAATTCCATTATAAGTTGCTTTGGCTTCCCAAAATACTTCCACTTTTATCCTATTTATTTTCCTTTTTTCCCC
>NNCF01125988.1:57163-114805 GCA_002313205.1 Laupala kohalensis | reverse complement strand
AAAAAATAAGTATTCGGTACTTCTGATGTGATTACCACAATTTATTCTGTGATTTTCCTGGCATAAAATATTTACATAAAATGTACACGAACACACATAAATTCGCTTCTAACACAAAACAGGAGAAAAAATAATTTCTGCAATTTGTTACGCAATATTACATCCAGCCCGTTTAATACCTCCGTGCATTTACATTTACAAACTATACAATAAATCGTTAACAAGAAATTAAGCACGATATGAGCATTACTTTGTCTTGTGTAGCAGAGAAAATTTAACAGTTCTTTTAAATTATTCTTGGTTCTTCTTTCTTCTCAGAAAACAAAAATTTAATACAAGTGCGACAGACTCGATTCCAATGAGACTTTCTCTGTTACAAGATACTAGCTTCTCACTGAATTACAGAGGTATGCAAATCCCTACTCATTGAAGTCACTGCGTTTAACTGTTCGTCTCACAGAGACGTATACTCACACCCAGACTGCGTCCTTCGAGATCGTGTACAAAATCAGCTTGCCAGAAGCACGCCCCTTCTTCACAGCGAAGTTTCTGACTGCAACACAGCTCCTTGCACAACTACGGCGACCTTGAACCAGACGGCTGCTTTCGTAATGTTTTCCAATCGTTCGTTCGTCCCTTCGTTCGTTCTTGTTCGAGTTCGCGGCAAGTCATCACGGTCACCCACGTGCTACCGTTTTCATTTTTCGTCTAATTTGTATTTCCGAAACTAGTACAACGCATTAATGGCTTCACTTGGAGCCCTCAAATAATATTCCGTACGCATTCAGATTTACATTTATCTCGGAATATTCAACTCAAACCGTACCCTCTGACGATTCACGTAATATTAATGTCGAACCGTACCCTCTGACGATTCGCGCATGATGTAATAGCGACCGTTCGCTCTGACGATCCCCGGAACATTGAGATCGAACCGTCCCCTATGACGATCCACGTAATATTGAGATCGAACCGTCCCCTCTGACGATCCCCGGAACATTTGAGATCGAATTCCGTCAATCAATTATCTCTGACAAGTTTCGCGTGGTTAGTTCCACAAGGTGTATTCACATTTTTTTCTAAATATCACGATCGGATTCCCGAAGTCCCTGTCCGCGTCTTATGCCTCACCGAAAGCGCTCCTATTTGGCGCTCATTTGAATTAGGATCATATAGGGTTTTCGGTTCTATTCGAACCTATATTCGCTGCACATGTTTTAAAATAATACCGTAACATCCTCTAACGAATTCGGGTCGTTAGAATATATATATATATATATATATATATATACTGTCTCTTATACACATCTTAGACGAAATNTATATATATATATATATATATAAACAAAAGAATGAAGGGGATGAATAAAAAAGACAAGGGACAAGGGAGGAGAGGTGTAAGAAAAATCTACACCACTGAAATATTTGGCATAGAAAGAGAAAAAATACGTACATAGATATGATATTATTGTGACTTCCAATTAATTATCATTAATTAGATGCACAATGAATTGATTAATAATCATTTGTTCACATAAAATTCAGTTGGTACACAATTTCATACGATAAAGACGATGAGAGACCAGCTGATAGATTCGGAGGGGTAGAAGTTCGAGGCTCAGCTGGAACGTCCCAAGGTCAGACACGTTGAGGGCAGTGAAGGCAGTTCTACTCTCTTCAAAAGCCGTAAATCTGCAACTGGTGATATCTATTTTTGTTTCTTTGTGAGGTTGCCATCCTTGAGACTAATTTTAAGTTGTGAATGAGTGAATTATTATGTAAAATACACTAAGAAGCATATTATTGTCGCCTGGTGTTAAACTTATTTATATCAGCAAAGGACTTTAAAATAAAACAAGCAACATCGCGCTAACGTGAATTGTGAATTTTGGTGGGATAAATAGAGTGAGTGGATGTGTGTGTGTCTTGAGGTAGGATTAAGTAGTTCTTTCTCATTTGTACTGTATTGTTTTTCTGTTGCTCTCACGCAACTGTGTGTGTTGTGATAAATCATCTTTTCTTGAAATAAATAAGTTCTTTTACTGCATCACAGTAGTACTCACTCTCGTCGTGCCCAAGGAATCATAAAACTCACGAACCTACGACCTGATGTATGAGATAAGTAATCTTGAGATTCATACTGCATGTTATTGAAACGTTACGATATAGCTGAGTTCGTGGAAGGAAAATAATATACGAAATACATATCGAAATTGAAAGATTAGTACCTATTTTAAACTAACCTACTGTATGATTTTTAAGAAGTAAGCGAATTATGGAGGATATGGAAGGAAAAGCATTCAATATACATACATCTACGAATGAAATACAGGATATTATAAAAGAACTGAAAACAAGAAAAAATTACAACGGTATCGTGTACACATGTTTGCGCCCTATTTAACGCATGTCCGATCTCCCGCTCGGTTAAACTAATGAAAATCCCCTTAACTACCCCAGACAAATATTGATTCAATTATATATCTTCTCCGCAAATATCACCTCGAAAATTAGTTTAAGCGAAAGATCCCACTTAATGACCTGTTACACATTCAAAGCGGAGCATTAAATACTTAAATCCGTTAATAAGACATCACGAATTAATTTGTGATGACCATTAAACACATTTAATTTCCTTATTTAATTTATAAAATAAATTATATATGAAGTGGCATGATGTACAATTTGCATGTTATTCGTCTAATAATCGGAGTTTATTTTATATTGAGTAAACACCCGTATATGTAAAGTTTATCTTTTTTAAGTTTTTCGCCTTAATTTCAAAATTTAACCCCGTTCGACATCCCATATTGTGATTCCGATTTAAGAATTGAAGATGAGAATCCAATTAAGCTTTTATATAAGACGAGCATGATAAAATATTCATGCTTGGTTCTTTGTGCAAAGCACGCAACGGCTGATAATCTGATATCCCAGTGCATCTGCCTGCAGCTGTTTCAAGGCAACGCATCTGCGCCGCCTCCAGATAGTACTCTCTTCTTTCTCTCTCACAGTCGTAGCCTCAAGACCATGATGTACCATTTCGCAATTTACAGGGATAAATTATAGGCGTTTAGCGGCGTCGTTTAGAGGCGGAAGGGAGCGCTATTAGGGGTTGGCGGAGTCGGGGGTGGGACGGAGGAATGGCTCGATGGGCGAGAGAGAGAAGGAAGATGACGTCAGGCTAGGCGATGGCCAGGAGAAACGGAGCACAAAAATTCTCGCATGAACCAAAAACGTCGACCACGATAGCGAAAGAGAACAAGTGAAGGAAGGCATACGAGCTTCGACCATTAATAAACCGTGTCTTCTCTCTCACACACAATGTAGAACAGCTTTTAAATTCGCATCGGTGTACTAAGGGTGGTGGGTAAGGGTCGGATTTGCTTCGCTTCATTACCACATAGTAATTTATCTCCACATGAACGATCAAAAGACAACGTACAGTTGGGGGATTTTGCAGGAAAGTCTTACAGGGAACAACACGACATCTTCTCAAATAATTTATTTTATTAGTTTTGTTTATTAACATAGTTTTCTTAGTTCTAAAAAGAAGTAATGTTAAGATTCTTGTAATTTATAATAAAATTTACGACGGTTGATTGCTTGCCTAATGATTATCATTCCGTTTCCAAACACATCATTTACCTAGGGATACACATAACAGAAATATACTTCTTCTCCATTCGGTTATGCCCAAACAGTACAATAGAGCGTAAAGGCTGAAATAAATTCTCACTGCAAGTCAATACTGAGAAGTACATCCATTAAGTTTTTATGGGAACACACTTGAAAAATGTATAATTCAAAGGGATGCTACCAGAACTTGTGTTTCACTATCGCGTTTGTAATTTTTTTCGAGTTGACTGAAAGCATTATTAGGAGAAAATAATGATCTGGATACTTAAACCAAATTGAATATAGTCACTTGGAGATCCGACTACTCTGCCATCATATATCGGAAAATCCGACCTATATCAATTCATCACGTAAATACTTGATCATATATCAGTTAAAAATAAAAACACGGAATCTAATGAAACTATAGTTATTATTCCAATACTAGTGCATGCTCCATCCTGTCCCAGCTTGGTCTTCTTTGTTTTGGAATGCCATAGTTAATGGCGCACGTACTTGCTCTCAAATTTAAATCTCCTCTTTCGGATCGAAGCTGTGGACTTTAGAGGCCACGAAATCGAATCCTGGCTAAGAGGGAGTTTTCAATGCCCCTATCCCACGTCGGATTCTTCCTTGCAAATGGGATATTAAATACGTGGCTTAACGTGGCTTTCTCGGTTTCTCGAGAGATACTCAGTAAAACAGACCAAGAACAATACACGACAATTCTTCCAAAAACCAAAATACTTAAAAGTATTTCTGTAATATTTATTTGCAATTTTGGTCAGAAATATTCTTAAATGTTGTAAAGAGTTTTCATGCAATGTGGGTTCAACTACACATGTATGACTACAAGTAACAAGTTAATGCACATTGTTTAAATAACCTTCAATAAAGTTATAAAGTCACAATATCTTCTAGTGAGATATTTCATGTATGATCAAAAACTTTAATTAATTTTGTACAAGCATACAGTTCAATTGACTTAGAAAAATTCAAACGAAGCTCTCCTTATTGGAAAATAATAATGATCTTAATCATTTCATCATTTCACATTAATTATAATTGTTTGGTAAGTTCGATAATGTCATATTAATTATAAGAGCATGTATTCGACCTTGGGTTTCGAAACGGCTTCATGAAGTTCACAAGGTGGAATCATGAAGTTCACAAGGGATATTTCTGGACAATTGAGTGTTTTTCTTGAAAATACGGGATAATAGAACGTCGGACTAAAGTTTTACTGTGTTATAGTTTTAAATGTTATTTGCTTTTTGGGGAGCAATGTTTAGAGCACAATCCTCCTCTCGCGATGCAAAATAAGTTTTCATCTTGTAGTGATATAGAAGCACAAAACACAAAAGACGTAGAGTAATTAAATAAAACGTTTCACTTGAGAGTAATTAAATAAAAAATATTATCTTTCTAAAAGTTCTGAAACCAACAGTTTTTACTACGCTGTTTGATTCATTTTTTACGTTTTGGACTTGGAAACAATTTCGATTATTCTGAGCATTTTTAACATACTTGTGTTTGAACTCGTTGATTTATTTATAAATCACAGGTTCGATTTCGTTATATGCAGTACATTTGAATAAAACAGGACGGACAATACCTCTGTGCGACCAATTTTCACCCCTTCTTTCCAAACCATAAGAATAAATCAAATCTTAAAGGACAAGAGGATATAAAAGACTAGAAAGTAGAAAACTAGAAATCGAAGGGAAACATGTAGGCATTCAAAATGAGAAATGTGCCAAAAGAGATTCTAATGAGTCATGGGGGTTTTCAAGAATATTCACGAAGGGTTGGGAATGAGAATAATACCTAATGTAAAAGAAAAAAAGGATTTTGAAACATCTGGACATATCCTTAAGGGGATGTTGATCTGTATGGGACAGAGGACGAGAGACACACCTTCAAGAAATAACAAGTTACATGTTAAACATGGAAATACTAGATCATTTGAGCAACTGGGAATATTTTTTGAAGTTTAGTTCTCCAATCTTATTTTTTGTAACCGTTTTTAATATAAACGAAACCGTAGTTTCTTCACCAATTCGATTTTTGGCGCTTGAGTGAAAAAAGAGTAAATATAGAGAAACAAGTAAAACTGGAGCTAATGAAGTATATTTTTGAAGTGGAAATGTAGTGAGTGTAAATACAATGAAATAGAGTGCTGTACAAGATCGTTAATCACAGGGGTCTCATTCGGTTTTTCGTATCGGTAGAAGAGACAAGAACGACGTCACTACCAAATAATACTACCACTATGGGATGAATTGAGTGTCGCAACAGCGCTCATTCTCCGTGCCTTAGAAAAAAGGATGACATGAAAAGCATTTCTGTAAGAACACGAGTTGTGGAGGAGGAACAAGCAGGATATGACAACGCTCACAAGGCTGACTTTTTCTCATTTCGCTGAGACTAGAAGTTAATTACTTCTTGGGCATTGTCCCTCGTGGTATCTTCTCAAAAACTTGATCCCTTCAATGCATTCCTTCCCACTGTTCACTGTCTTTCAATTCAATTTCAAAGAGTTTTATTTACAATTAGTTTTTCTCGTAGCTACCTTCATTCTTCACTTCAACTTATGGTCCCATCAGAGGGGAATTTTTCTTCTAGAATACCCGATGTCCTAGCTTTATTTCCCAATAGAATTGTAACTATAATGGCCGAGTTAATGTTTGGATATTATTATTATTATTATTATTATTATTATTATTATTATTATTATTATTATTATTACAACTCCCATTACGGAGTATCTACCATGACATCTACTCTTAAACATGAATTGAGTGATGAATTTCGGGAGTAAAAATGTTTGATTACCAAGGAATGTAAGATGCCGAACAAACTTATTTCTGGAGTAAGTCTATGTGACAGAAGTCCCGCTGAACGCATCTGATTCGACCGAGTGGATGATTGAACGCGTACTGTAGTGGGAGTGGAGTCGCTATCACATCACTAGCGATGTCTCCAGGACATTCGAATAATTTATTTCCAAATTGCGCAATAATGTAAGAAAGGGAATGATTATGATACATTGTGTTCCCTAAATTATTTTTAATTAATTAATTTATCGAAAGAAAAATTTGAGAAAAAAGTATGGAGTGGTCTGCAAATTCTTTTCTGGTAAGATCAATGTATAACACAAACATGAAGATGCTTTTAAATACAGTCATGTTATTTGTAATTTATGCCTGTTTTTTTAGTCCAGGCATTTAAAGTTATCAAATATATCATGAAATCCATAAAATATCACAAAATATTGTTCTCTAATATTTAATTCGAACCTTTTGATTACAACATCTGACATCTAAAACTGAAGTGAAAAGTAATTTTTACGTCGCATAATACGACATTATTCATATCGAAAACTAACTTTTACTTCACATTGTTTGAATTCAAAGTTATCTTTTCAAGATGTTTTAGGATTGCAAAATCAATACAATATATTACTTTATCTCTAATAATCATCTGAGGAAAAAGAGTGGTCAATAAGTATAAACTGATCAATACCCCTTTTGATAATGTAATGTCAAAATACTTAGTAAAGTCATTGAAATACCTACTCGTCAAAATATCTTGTTCATTGGTTCTTGATCCTAAATAATTGATAGTTCATATGAATCAACATATCAGAAAAAAGGTATTCACATTCCCTAAAAACGATGACTTCCAATAAAGTAATATCATGTTGCTTAATGAAGGAATCAATAACATTTCACCAATGCTAACTAAAGCTTTCAACGCCTTATGTTGTGACCACAACCAACATTTTAAAAATTCTTATCGGTCTTATCGTTATAAAAAATTCTAATCTTTATAGCAATCACATTTCACGTCACGTGAGCCCAACTTCCCAAATGTCATTTGTGTTTTTGCATGAAGCTGCCCCCACACGAAAGAGTGGTCATTGAGTTCAGCCATGTCCATCAGCAATAATTCGTTGTGGAGAGAACTGAGCAGATTTAAGATCCAATATTAGAGACTACAAGTCTTGAACAATCATATACAATATACCTTACCAATAATACGGTTAATACTGAATTCCTTGTTGTTTTTGTCGTCGTGTATTGGTACAACTGAAAAGATAGTAAAGGAAGAAGATTCAGTGGACGGGGCAGTTCGCTTCGGAACGCTCAAGTGGCGAGTCATTTTGTGAACACTGAAGATCAATTTCGTGTACATTTGTGTGCGTATGACTTTCCTGGTTTTAGACTTAAAGTGACCGATAAATAAATATTTTGTAAAAATAAATAGTCATAATACGAATGCGCACAGAACTGCTCATTGAATGATGAACATTAGAGGTGGACGATGTGAATGAATCTGCTGCGTGAAACATCGGGTAAGGAGCGCCAGGGTCCAGTGATAACGCGTGCGCGCAATTCGGCGTCAGAGCGGGCGAGGCTGAACAGTGCAGGCGCATGCTGCTGTGTACTATATATGGGTGAAGGCTAACCCACATAACTCATGACTGAAATGAACAGTAGTTTTAATCATACTGAGTATCAAAAATTCTTTTGGGGAGTTTATTTGTTTGCCATTAACATGAAGGGGATTACTCGTAATTAGTAATAAAGATTTTTGTGGGTAAGTTAAATATTAAATAAATAGAATAAAGTGCATGTACATTTTTTGCTTTTGCGATTGTAAATTTAAGGGTAAGCAATACGTAAATAGGGTCATAATACTATGACGGAGTACATGAATGTTAACTAAAGATACATGTACGTCATCGAAGAGAAACTATCAACAGAACACTTTAGGAGGTAGGGATTGAACGGTCAAGTCCAACGTAAATACATACATAATAAAATGTTTAATTTGGTATCGCAAGTTGAGAAAATTATTTTTCCATGGCAATAATAATAAATATTTCATAATACTATTAGACTGCCTCTTTCCAATGGATCGGATTCCGGTTGCTTATCAGTTCGCTTCTCACATCGCTAGTTATTTCCAATAACCTCTCATAGTATCCTAATGTCTTCTTTTATTCCAGTTGTGCACGTTTTTTTTTTCAAAAACAACTAAATCGGGGGAAATATGCTGTTTTCAACTCAAATATTCACATTATCTCAAAGACAATCACTTCGATTAAAGCAAGACCATTTCTCAGCTCAAGTATATCAAAGTCGCAACTAACTGTTGGCACCGGTTTTTAGGCATTATTGTTTTTTCTCCTCAAATATTCGATAGCTATCTTTTTATTAATTTATTCTCTTTAACATCCAACCTCAACCCCTCTCTTAGTACGTGTCTGGGTACAAAACGAGGAAGCTAATAATTTCAAGAAATGTTCAGCAAAAACTCCATTTTCTCGTACTGTCTCATTCATTATTAAAATCGTTTTAACGCAAAACACCATAGCTACAAACAAGCGGCATGCATGCCACGCTATTACATTATCTGAATAATAATTTCTCAAATTGAACCGGGAAAACTGGAAAAAGAAAACTTTGGAATTTCGAGACAAAAATCCAGTTCGTTGAAAAACTGCCAAGAAACAAACTGAATGAAGGAGTATCCACGAACAGCACTGATGTCGACAGGTTTAAGCTTGGACGCTTGGGAAGTGGTAGCTAAGGTGGTCATAACTCTTATTTCTGGCATTGCGCTATAAAAGTATATTAAAAGAGTTTATGGCTTGTACTAGTACAAGAAAAATATCAGAAATGCAGTAAAGCTGGAGGATGTTGTAAATAAAGAATAATGCCCTGTAACATGCCGGGCATTAATAGATTTTTCGTTAGCTCGAGATTTTTATGAGTACCTTAGCAACTTGATAGAAGATTTATACTTTTTTTTTCCTTTTTGCACAACCATCATTGTTAATGTGAACCTCACTGCCGGAAGAACATGAAATGTAAGAGTAATTGAGGCAAAATATGACATTTCTTTTATGAAGTAGACGTATAGAAGAGTAAACCTACGTCAGACCGATTGATGCCATGGGAGAAATAAATGAAATTTGGAGAATGAAATCCATTTTTAACTCTCCCATTAAAATTATGTATGACACATTATTCATTTATCGTTATATCATTGTTGACCACTTGGTATTACCGGAATGTTATCTTGAGGAATAGGTCAAAAGAATTAAAAATACTGCATAACTCGCCAACGTTTCGGACATATTCTGTTCATCCTCAGGGTTTGTTACAAAATTCTTGCATCAACATCACTCCTCCACACCAACATCTACATCTTCAATCTGTACACCTTCATCCTGCTTACTAATGCATCAAGAGCATGGAGTGAGCATCACCAAAGTTAACAAGCCACACTGTTGATTTAAATATTATCACAAATATGTATCAAATATTATCACGAATACTTATTATTAGACTAATGTTGCAGCAGTGGATTTATATTCATTTCTCAAGTAATTTAATTTCCTTATTTAATAGTATTTTACAATATTTACATAAAACCTTTGTAGCCAATTTCTACTCAAAATAGTTCCTCATAAACAAATGAAATTATCCTTTTTTTTAGTTTACGTCAAAATATTAAACATATTGATATGGAACATCATGTTGACTAATAGCTAAGGTGAACAAACAGTGTGTCATGGCGAATAGAGAACTAATCTTAAAGGGCAGTTTGAGTCAGTTGCATTGTTCAAGTATTTTTTATAAAATGTAAAATACTTTAGAATACTTCACTGATGACAAGAGAAATAAAGATACAAACATTTGCCCAGAATGAATCAAAATAAATGTCCAGAAACATAATTCTCGTAAGTAACTAACAGCTCAAGAGTAGAATTCTATAAAGTCAGGTGGTGAGAGTCATGATTTTGAACTCAATGGGAACTGCTAACACAAAAAATAAAAGCTCAAACACGTTCACCTCTCCAGCACACAGCAAACTCTGCTAATAATCCACCAAAAGAGTAAGAAGAAGAATTAATCTGATTGGTGCTCTAAAAAATACATTTTCATTGTTAAGAAACTTTTTATTGGTATGATCAATAATGCATTGAATTTAATAAGTAAATTCACACTATTCAATAATGCGAATAGTTATAAGTTGTTTCAATGTGAAAATGACCAAAAAGTGGATTTAAAAAGATACAATACGTATTTCAGTCTCTTCCTGGCTCCTTGTGTAACGATAGCTGACGTTCGGACAACGATCGTCATTTGTCTACGGTCTTTGTCTTTTGTCTTCACGTCGGTGCGATGACTGTCGCGAGGCTATCGGCCATTGGCGCATCCTGTTAGTATAAGTGGGAATTATCTCTCTTCAGCGGCTACCTACCGCGGGCTACCTACCGCGGCTGGCTGCTTGCCGCGGTTATATACCGCATACTGATTAAATATAATATATTATTTAAGCGGCAATCTCAATTTAGCAGAACTGCGCAGGCGCGAAAGACACCTGACAGCAGGAGATGACTGTTCATTCCAGGTGTTTATCAATCCGCTACCTGCACGATCGTTTCAAGCGTATATTTTGGATTTTTCGAAACAGCAACAAAAATAATAAAACCTCCATTGCCTTATGGCACTAGATCGGAATTGATGGGATGGTCCTCTGCTTGCTTTCGTAGAGAAAGTTTATTTCATCCACGAGGTCATACGCATTGTGTAACTACTCTTTTGACTTTCTTTCTAAAATAGGTAAATAAATTTAAACTACATATATCCAATATTTTAATGCTCTTATTCATAAGTAAAACCACCTATTTTATTTTGGAGCAAACTGAATGAACGAATTTGTCTATTAATTCATTTCTTAAAGTACAAATATATTAATTACATTTCAACAAACTACTAATTTTACTCACTTTACATATTTCTTAGATTAATAAAGTGTACATCTCGAAGATATAATCCTGTTTGGAACAGAATGCAAATTTTGACGCAACAATCAATAGTGGACAAAAATCAATAGCGGATATTGTCTGATCGACTTAACAGTTGCCTCTCTTATTCTAAAGGTAGCTCTGTCGTAAACAATGACTTGCTTTAGTGACTGTCATAACTAAGCAATATACTGATAATTATAAAAGAAATTTAAATTTAAAGAATTATTCACATAACCAAGAGCAAAAAAGAAACAAATACTCAAATAAAATATTGAAATACGTTCAGGAGTTTAATCCTGAATTACATCAACTTTAATCGACGAATTTTCCAAATTTATTGCACATTACTTTTTCGACAACACGTGTTATGATCCCTCACAACACGAAAATATAACAGCCACAACTTTTTTTTCCCAATACTCTGCCATCGACATATGCCAGTTTCGCACGACACCGATGACGTCGTGCTCAGTGGCGCAGCGGGGACTGGGGGACAGAAGCAGACGTCGTCGTCATAGTGGTGGTGGTGAGGCCTGCGGGCGAAGCCGCACCTGGACGCATTCCACACGCCATCCCCACCCTCCCCTTACACTGCAGCAGCAGCAACTGCAGCAGCAGCAGCAGCAGCAACAGTCTCCACCCCATTTACTCCGTAAGTGCTGTGGACCGCTGGCGAGGCCACTCGCCGCGTTGACCTCCGCCGCGGTCTCTAAGTGCGAAATGGAATTCCGCAAGACGTATTACGGGAAGGGAGAGAGACAGAACGATTTAGCGATGCGTGGAGTATATGAGAATGAGAAGGAAAATCGTGAAGGAATGGAAATGTAGATGGTATTGATCGTTGAGAGGAGTCAGACAAATCTATGAAATATCTTACAATACACTGTAAAGCAAATATAAGAATGTCTGACCGTGCATACTGAATGGTTGAAAGGTCTTGTAAACCGGGAAAAAGGAGAGGGAGAATTCTGAGTTTGGCTAAGGGATGAAGACGGAGGGGTGTGAACCGTCGAATACTTCGAAATCCCCAGGGATGAACGAAAAGAAGATCGCAAAGGACCTCACACCGGAGAGGAAAATACACGTTAAACACCAAGAAAATAATGCTATAAATTATTAGTTCCATTAAAGTTATCAAATAGAGAATAAGACAGAATATTATTGTAAAAATAATATATTCGCAATTAACGGAATAAATAAATATTCCTAAGAGAAGGATTTGAGATATACCTAAGACTCGAGTCAGTGTCATGTTATTAACCTATCATTCTTATAGAAGTGGAGGCCCACACATGTTTTCACCAGCGCAAGTTTTTCCGTAGGTGGCCGTGATATTAATGTTGCTGAAATTGCAGAAATAATTATATGGAGGAGATAATGAAAACTTATGTGAGAAAACTGTGTCAAACAGCAAGGACATTACACATGAAAATTCAACACGTCTGAGAACATATCAACCTAGACAAATTGTGATAATCAAATTACCGAATCGAGAGTTTACATAATGATTACCACGTTCAGCGGTAAATAACTATTTAAAAAATGTTTAGAGATGAAAATGTACACGATACATATCAAAAATTATTACTTAAAACATGCGTTCTATGTAATAAGACTCGTTTCTCACTTTTTCTTCAACTTCTTTTCCTTTATTCCCTTAACTTTAATTTTCCTTAACTTCCTGCCGCCCATCAGTATAACCCGTTCCCTCCTTTGTGAAAACGGGCGCACGTATACCCACTGTCGGTATCTCATTGTACTTGCGTCTCCCATATCACCCCTAGTTCTGTTAAGTAAATTTAAAATATTATATATCTTCTATGAATTTGATTTTGCTATTTAAATTCATCAGTTCAGCATCGTCCACTGTCAGGTAAAAATTGTGACTTGAACCCGGGACCTCCAGCTTGGCTGAAGATGTGCTGCCCAACCAATCTCAACTCCCAAAACCCGTACACAACATCCACCGGAGTGATCCGGTCAACCTGTGTATAGGGGATAAGTGATCACAGGCCTGATCCAGTTAACCTGTGCATAGGGAATAAGTGACTACACGCAATTCCCCATGTCCTCTCATCCCCTTGTCCCACCGAACTTAACATTATTTTATCAATTACTTCTCCTGCCGTTATGTTCCTCCGTTTTTTCTGAACATCCACTACTCCACCATTTAGAAATATTGATTTTTCCGCAATGAATAATGAGTAGTTGGTTAAGAGGAAGCAGTTATGTTGTAGAGCTTGTCACTATGTTAATGGTCAGACCTTGCACTGACCGCCGGAGTGACAGTCGAGCGCATGATAAGCTTCATCGTATTTGATTGCGGCCAGATCGTGGATGCCCGATGCGTGGAGAATCCATATCCGAGGTCGTACAGACACTGGTCTGCTCACCTACCACAGTCCATGAGTACCTCTATTCGTAGAAAACCGCGGCCGCCGGAATCAACTGTCATGGGCAACAACGTGGTGACGATGACAGGGATCGCCGTCGACTATTGCGGTTGGAAGGAACTCAGTGCAGTAAATCATTCTTCCATTCAATGATGAATAACAACCCACATCATCCACAATCACCTTCACATACAGGGTACTGGATGAAAAAAAGGCGTCACGTGCTGCAAGGTACTGGTCTAGCATTCAATTACTCTTTAATGTAAAAATACGGAAATTATTGGTCAGAGAAGTCGATCCATGAAGAATACTGATACACAAAGGAGTACCATTAAACCGCATCTTCAAATAGCATTAACAGAAACGTTTTTATGAATTAATGTATTATGTCAGTCATACAAGTTACATGCAGAAAACTATTTGGCAAAACGTACGTTATTCATCCCTTGGTATCTTTACAAACATTAAGGGAAAATTATCAAGTCTCATGGACATACCTTTTTCACCTCAGAACACAAAATAGGTTATGAGCTTTTTCCTTTTATTCTTTAATAAACTAATATTAAAACATATTGAATTGGAATTTCGAGCAATAAAAGTTGTGATCAGAAATTCGAGTGGAATATATTGCTTTTTTTCAATACCATCTAAAAATTGTGAATCCATAACGAATTCTTCTGAACATTTAATTTAAAAATTCAAACATTTTTAGTCTGAAATTGGTTCTCTGGATTAAATCATCCCATTTTAAACGTCGTGTGGACTTCATGTTAAACATTTACATTGGTCAGTAGGTAAACATTCAAATACCACGAGATTAAGTATCCTCATATAAATTCGATTATTGGAAATTGGAGTTCTCGTAATATTGCGTAACCTGTAAACCTGAAATGCTTTGTCACTGTTTGGAGATTTATTATGGATGATACTCCGGAACACATTTATGCTACGAAGTAATTACTCGTTAGCTAAAGTAACGGTAGGTTCCCTGCAGTGCGTCCGTTGCTCTATTTTATTTATTTTCGACATAACTGGCAAACGTGGTAATGTATTTACGACCCATAAATAGGGTATGTTTTAGTACCATTTTCCAGAGCAATTTGGGACAATGAAGATTAGTAGACATCTTTCTGGAAATACATTAGTCTGCCTCTTTTTAATCCATCCGTTTTTTTTCACGAACCGCTCATTATGTTGGTGATTATTATCACATTTTTCTAAGTCTAAGAAAAATTATATCCAAAAAACTCTGAAAATTATTTGGGTTTAAATAATCGTGAGAAAATAAAATAACTCCAATGAATGAATGAGTAATTGATTTCAATTACGTTTTGTTTGAAATCATGTCATTAACATGAACACTACCAATCTCCAATTCATTACTGTGGATCGTTCATATACAATGAAACGCGATTCATACGTAATTACAGCTTATACCAGGAATGATAAACACGTCGCCGTATTCAGTGAACAAGAACTCCCTCTCTCGGTCTCGAGTGGTGCACCGCAGTTTCGGACTCAACTTCCCAACTTGAACACATTCCAAGTGCTTCGCGGGAATCGTGGCTTCACACAAGAAGCCAGCCGTCGCGCACTGCCTCGCCGTGCCGCGCCGCCTCTCCACTGTTCAGAGATCCAGAATGGCTATAGGCTATTAGGGGGCCATTTCCGTCCGCCCGTACTGCCGCTGCCGCTTCTTCTACTTCTCCCCCGTCTCCTACTTCCTCAGTCCACCGCCGCCGAGCAGATGTTACGGGAAACTGGAGCCAACGAGAGCTGCGGCGGCGGCGTTCTCCGCCTAACAATTGCTCTGACCCCAGAAGCTGTTTGCGAGTTTATCTAAGTTGGCGGATGAGTCGCGCGGGAACTTTTCTTTCTCTACGTATGCTCACTGTATCGGATGTCTAATTGCCCTGCGGTAAGCGAAACGTTTGAAGAAGGAGATTTAATTTGAGTTAACTTGGTAATTAGGGTTAAAAATTATTAATTCAATGTGTTAAGACTAGGCGAGATCAAGTGAAGAGAAAGTAATTTACTCACCACAATATAAGAGGTCATTTGATTTCGGTTAGAAAACCAGAACGAACGGTTAGCCTATAAGCCCACAACCAAATTAGTTAAGTCAGTTGTTTTAAAATGTTTCCCGTTTAGAAACTCTGCCAGGTAGGTTGAAAGGTGAAGGAGAGTTCGATAGTTGTAACACTTGAATTTGTGTTCGCTGGATTCCGATTTTTTTTGTTACGATTTTTTTCTCTAATTTTAGATTAACATGGTGTTCTCAACGGAATCGTGATGATCGAAAGAGGAAACAGTAAAGAATTGGTGTCAGATTATGATTACCTCAGATTACTCGGTTTGTTTCAGAATACCCGAATTATCTTCGGATAACCAATTGGTCGTCTTTTGTATTACCGAAGTTTTATTCCCAAGATTGAAAACGAAGTAACTTGACTATTTTATTTGTGGAATCCTAAGCTAAGTAACTACTAAATAACATTGGCTTAAAGTCATCATCTAAATTGTAGGAAATATTGTATGTTTTGTTATAGCCTTAATAAATTGTTACAGTAACTTACACCACTATTCAACTAAGCGCATCAATGAGAGATATTTCATTCTTAATATCATAAATGATTCAACAGTATTTGCCAATCACATATAACATTTTCAGCAAATTCTTAGGGTCCTAAGAAACTGCGTCCCGAGTCTCCAGTACTTTAACAACTTAAACTTAACAACCTAAATTTTGTCTTTTCGATTGTGACATACTCTGACGTGATAAAGAAAGGTAAATGCAAATTTTGAATTCAGTACAGCAGTTTCTTTCAAATCGCCTAATTTAATCAAAACTCCAGACGAAAAGTTAAATTTTGTAGACTTGTGTTATTAGAAAACCCAGTTATCTGGTAGAAACTCATTGAAAATATTTATTTCTTGGCAATTTCGAATCGATTTCGAATTTATAATAATGATCAAAAATAATTTGACCGGGGAGGTGAACAAGGACATCGTACCACGATATTACACCCATTTTATGCACTGATGAAAAGGTCCCACAAAATATAATAGGAAAGTAATCAAGTAATTCGCAGAAGTCTTTTGTGGGCTAATTTCATTTTTTTTTCTTTTAATAATTTTCCAGATCATATTAAACCGCATTAAGGTTGCCTTGTGATGTCATAAAGTGGTTTTATAAGCTCTCGTCAATTCATAGTAGTCGATCGCTCATTTCCTGCATAAACGATAAAAGGGAAGTATCTTTCGGCAATATATAACGTTCACAGTAAAATAGAACGTTTTAACTTTCCTCGTTTTAACGTTTTAACTAAGGTGTTAATGGAGGTTGTAGAATTATAGTAAAGTTATATTTACTTCTACCTTTCGAGTAAGATAGATTTCATTGAAATACTCGACATTATCAGACACAAAGAGATACAAAAAATATAACATATAATCCAAACATACAACAGTCTTTATGGTACATATACAATGTCCCCCTTGTTACACCTTTCGAAACTCATTGTCGTAGTTAATGTAACCCATTCAACTCATCGGTCACTAAAAGCTTTCAATCACAAAAAAATATCAGGAAAGAAAAGAATGCACGTGCACTTGATTCACTTGATTCACTTGATTCAATTCATTCAATACATTTCTTTTAGTCTTCGAATTCTGTGGTGTAACCTTCGACTCTAGATAGTCCACACCTGCACGCACCTGCACGGCTTAGCCTCACCGGCCCTGACGCAGAAATGTGCGCACACGTTGTCACACGGCGGGCGACACGCCGCCCCTCACGCGGTGTTTTGTGCAGCAGACTCGTCCGCCTTGTCCACCTCTGACCAGTTGTCCACCTCTGTTCCTCATAAAGGAATGTGTTGTATCACTCAGTGAGCCACAAATTACTTGGTTCTTCCACGTTCATTAAGCGACTCGCCACCTGAGCGTTCCGAACCGAACTCGGAATGTCGTCTCAGTTGTACCAATATATACCAACAAAAAACAACAATGAATTCGATATAAATCGAATTATTGGTACAATGCGTCGAACAAACGAGGTATAGTGGCTTTCTAACGTAGTTATTATTTGTTTTTGTTTTGACTTTCAGCGATTCTGCCTAACTACAAAATAGACTCGGAATACGCTGTAATACAAAGTTATTACCTTCAACTTTCATTGTGATTAAAGATATTCAATGGCGGAAAATGTTTGTGAGAACATCTTTACTTCATATCATAAATGTGAAACCCTTTGCATATTGATAATATTGATAAATATTGATTAAAAGTGTTGAATAGCAGATAATTACCTATTGAAACGCAAATTCAAAAAGACATGAGAAATATTGGAAGGTGGATTCTGTCACCTTGCTCCTATCTTAAAGCACCAATATTGTCGAGGAAATATTGTTGAGACCGCAGATAATGAGTTAATCATTCTGCGTAAAATTACGGCTAACCATCATTTCCGCTTCTAACACTGACACATATGAGGGAACCACTGTTTGTTCCCATCTCTGTACTGTATACGGAAATATGCGTAGTACACCTTTTTCGCGGATCTTACATTATCTAATATTGTCGCTTTTTAACTACAAAATTGGTGTTCTTCAAACTTTATTTTTTCGCACACTCCATCAAAATGTTTCTCAAATGGGGGAATAAATTAAATAGAATTTGAACAATTTCGTTTTTAATTGCGAAAAATGTCACATTTCTGCTAGTCCTTGTGAACAATATGTAAACAATGTTCAATTTCATGACTCAATGAATCATTTAGGAGATACCCCACCCCGACCCTGATGTTTCTAAAACTTTCCCAAGCTGTCCTGGGGTATCCTTTGATAGTATTATCATTAATCTCAATATACTTATTCTTCCAGATAGCATACCCAATCATCATAATTTATTTCAGAATACTATTTTAATGAACTTATGTTTCTCTTCCTATTTCATCAACTAAGAAAAGCGCTTAAACAATGTCCAATCTTTCATAGTACGAAAATGGACATCAACACACGACATATTTTGGAAATTGTATGAATGGAATATATTCGTGTTTCCAAATCGTCAGTCCGGCGATCCCTAGAATCTAAGAGTGTACATATACACACTTAATAAGAATTATTTTTGAATTTTTTAATATAATTATATACTTGTTCTTGAGGATTAGATTATTCTTGACTGATGAAAGCGGAAAACGTTTCTTACAATCCATAAGTGATTTCGCAGAGTTGAATCTTACAAGGGAACTTTCAACTAGTGCAGGTTGAAAGTGGTTCTCATTCTGTTTTAACTGAAACACATTGACAATTTTTATGTCCTGTCAAAATATTAACGACCATCGCACACTGGAAGACACTGAAGAAATTACAAAAGACAGATTACTTTCACACCACGAAAAACCATTTTTGTGAGTTCTGTTCAACGCACAACTAGCAAGAGCACCGGCAGTCAAATCACGTGACTGAGCTTTGATTCGTCCAACTTCTAGGTAACCTCACCTTTCAAATAAGAAAAGCAAATGCAGACAAATAATGCAGTTTCCCGCGCATTTAAGAAGGGAGAGCTGGTCCTGTCAAGTAAAATAGAAAGCAATGTGAGTTCAGCAAACTACTTTATTCATGTTCACGTTTCCATTCTCTAACTTAGTAGAATAATTCAAGTAAAATGTTAGATCTGTAATTTTCTGTTTTTCTTTCTTTTAATATTGACATATATTATAAAAATATTATAAAATTTTTCATAACGAACATAATATAAATAACATATAAAACAAAATTAAAGGGCGTACCATAATTCATTTTAACTATCACAATTGGTAGATATAAGAGGAATAAATTTTCAGTATCCTTAAAAATTAACCCGTTTTATAATATTATTTCATGCGAGTTTGCATGTATTTCAATTATATCTTTGCCCGTTAATTTTTTGTGGAAAATGCGTATTCATTGAACACCTGAACATTTGCTTAAGAAAACAGAACATTTCTTAATGTAGGTATCTTCATACTTACTTTAAACGACATAATAAAAACCAAATTGGGTTCAATATTTTAATACCAAAAACCAATAAATAAAACATTATAATTAACTCAAATCTCTCAATTATTTCTCACAATTTTGTGAAAAATCTTAATTATAAATCGAAATTTATTCGTGTTTTGTTATTTGAACGAGATTCAGGATCTGAGAAGGATATTGAGGTGATATTACGGCACACCATGCTAAACTTATGGCAGCAATCGGTGACCTTTCACTATAGGAACAGTTTCGGTCAGTAGTGGAAAGAGCTGATTTTCCTCATGATTGTCCAAAGCGTGAGCGAAAAGTAATATGTTGACAGTATGTATAAATAGTTAATATATTAGTAATGATAAATCTTTGTCATAAGAGCAGCCAAAACTGCGTATGACCACGTGGAGGACAAACTAATTTACTCTCCGGAAGCAAGCAAGGAACCATCCTATCAATTCCGAAAAGGGCCCTAAGGATGAGGCGGATTTAACACTTCAACACATTCCTTAGATAAGAATAAAATAGTTCGGTACATGTTATAATATTAATAGAATACCAACATATTTGTATTTAATAAAACAAAAAAGTTATTTCAGAAGTACGCATTATTACCCAACTAAAGATTATTCGGAAAGTATCAGTTTTAGAATAGCACTAAATTCGAAATATATTATTTTAATAGACGCCGCCCCTGGATAACAACCTAGAGAGTCTGTATAAAACATTAGCCTCTTCCCGAAGGAAATCTGGAGAAAAACCCTTGCTACAGAATTAATGTACACAAACATGACAAGGTTGAGTACATAAAAAACTAAACTTATATAAATAATAATACACAACCCAAGCATGCAAGAAAATAGTTTTGAAATTGAAAAATATGTATTAAAAAATCAGGACCACTTTCAAGCTGCTCCCTCGTCAAACGTGTTGAAAGTGTGTGAAACGCTCTAGAGAAGTCAGTATGATACTTCCAAATGTTACCAGTTACATGCATATGGAAATTCACGTATTTATCATGAAATCTCTATGAGGGTAAATGAGTGTAAGCATGACCAAGGTTAGATGGTTAGACAGAGAGGTAGTTTCTGTGGATATATTTTTTTATCGACTAGGAGAATTACCCGGCGTTGGGCGGGATTCGAAAAGAGACATAAAACAACCATTACTGGACATTCTGAAATTAAACCGTCCGGAATTTTTTAGTTCGTTTTGTCCGGTGTTACCCGGGTTTCTTATACAATATTCTAATTGCATATGATAGTTCCCATATTTTTCTCCTTTCGTGATGGTTAACTTCCAGTTTTATTAATTTCGACAACTAAATACCATGAAAAAAATCTACAAAAATACTCAGGTTTTTCAATATTGTATGCTTGTATGTAATAAATTACAAATTATTTTAAAATCCAAGAAGAAGGAATTACAACTTAAACAGACAGCTTAAAAACAAAACGCATAGTGAAGACTTCTAAATTCTTTTATCCCCGCACGAATGCTAGGAAAGTAATGCTCGTTTCAATGAGTATACGAAAAACAAAGGTTTCCAAACCAGTTGAGCCTCACAAATGAATAAAACTTGAATAAGCGAGTAAGTGAAATGTATTCTTATAAATGACACACCAACATGTATGCGATTTTATCTCCTACACCCAGTATAGAGATAAATATTAAAAACAATCAAGTTTGTAGATATTTTAATTATCAATGTTCAGGGACAAAAATTAAGTTGTTATATCACTCAGTTCGTGATATATGTTGAAAAGGAGAAAATTAAAAAGTAATGAAAATGGGGGAGGGGGTAGTTTTTTAAAACTTCAAGCTTCTTCGAAGGTCGTGTGTGCAAATTTTCATAATGCTCGGATTAATACTGTAGATCTGTATAAAAGACATATACGCATATATACACCGCCCGAGATACTCTATGTATGGAGGACTACGTTAAATCATATGAAGCGGCTGGAAAGAAACCAATCGAACCCACAGGTGAATAGCTGAGTGAATTAGCTAGACAATAAATATAAAACGGAACATGTCAATGTTTCACCTTGTCATCCTCAAGGCTAGCGCTTTAATAAAAATTGTTATCTCTCAATAGAACATGGAGATGCACTCCGTGGTATGGCTAATGTATTACTACTGTTATACTGAGTGGTTTTTCGTGTTCTATTGGGAGTTCACAAGTATTTTAATTAAAGAACATGTCCCAAGGATGCATAAGAATTTATTCAAAACGTCGGCAGGTGATAACTTTTTTTCCTTTTTTCTTTTTTACAATATACTGAAATTTAAAAAACTTAAATTGTACAAAAAAATTATTTATTATTTTCGAACTTCACTTCGGTTTACTGCTTAAATCGTGAAATTTCGCGTAAATATCCGTTTTGAGTGTCCCTTATGTCGAATGGGTCAATTTCATTCGTATGTAAATCTTATTTACAAAAGTACCTGCTTGTTTTTTATTTTATGATTTCTTTAAACACAATTATATTTTAAGGGTACTACATATAAAGACCTAAGTATATTTTGAAAAATATTTATGCATCTATCTCAATATGTACTTTTAGATGCAATGTTTGTGACTATTACCGGTCGATTTTTACATAATTTTCCCTTGTTAACTTACTGTAATAAATGTATTTTTTGTGGTCAGACAGAACAGCATACCCCCATGGTCAGTGTGTCAACACAATAAAGTCAATTACAATTAAATTGTTATTCAATGTTGAATCATTTCAACATGAACGATAACAAGGCACACGTAACAATCTTATGCATCCATTGAATAAATAAGTTTGATATGTACATTATGTTTGGACGTGTATATTTTTGGTTAGAGGAGCTTTAAATCAAATGTATAAAAAATTAGAAAAACGCTTTGTAAAATTAAAAAAATATTCACTGTATTCAACAAAATTCACGGGATAAAATACTTTTGACCTGGTTTCAAAACAGACAGAACATTTACGTTCTTCGGACTGTTTCATGTCGGTGAAATTGCGATTAAATCAGACTAAAATTTATGCTCACATCTGAATAATATTTATTAAACATTCGTAAAATAACAAAAGTGTAAAAACCTTTTGCAAGGATAGCACTTACCGACACAAAATAGGTAGCAATGAAATATCGACATACAAAGGGTGTATATTATCATAGTACGAAGAACTACACCGTTTCAATAAAGAACATCAATGAAAACTAAGTTGTACCACTCGCATAGTCGCTAAAATAGTTCGACATTGATTCACTCCGCACGCTGAGCATTTGGAAACGGAAGGTGTCAAAGCAGTAGCACTGTGGAGAAGGTAATGGGAAGAGGAACAATACCTCACATCCCGCACTTGTTGCCAAGATTACGATGAAATTGAAAAGAATCACTTTGTGAAAGATTGTTTTATTATGGTATAAGTGCGAATTTTTGAAAATGTATTTTTTTTATACTATTCGTCGAAAACACAAAAATAATTAGAATTCTACATTATATTTAAACATTCTCATGAATTTTGAATGAATTTCCATTAACCGATCTCGAAATATCCCGGGAGGAAACTTAGTTTACTTCGAAGTGCAACGTGGTGTCGGTATGAGGAACAAAAATGGGTACATTTAGCCTAAACATCGCACATGCCGCTTAAAAGTTACAACACAATCGACTGAAGGATCATAAATGAATGTCGATGCTGTTATATGTTCTCACACATTTTGGGTAATATTTATAAACACACATGCTTGTTATTAGGAATAATAAAGAAAAATTAATTATATTTTTGTACTTATTTGATGTAAATTTTTTCTAGGTTCTTATTTCATAATTTATATATTTATGTCCCCTATTTCAAATTTAAAGTAAAATTTCGAAATTCGAAATGACTTTGAAATGAGAAATGACTTTTAATAAGAGAGGTTATTAATTCCAGAAATTCATATTCTAGTGATGAACAATTCATTCCATCGAGAAAGTATTCTGATATCATTTTATTGCCCTGGAGTACCTGCGAACTCTCAAATCTTCTCCCGTATTTAAATGTATACCTCGATGTCTTTCTTCGGCTTATGTAAGGTATTCTATCTTTAGGTTTCTCAATATAGTTTTAAGAAAGTTGTTCGTATTTCACGGTGGTTCGTTTCGTAGCAATATCCCAAATATACAAGAACCTCAAAGATGGAAGTCGAGATACGATTATAGTTAAATGGATTCATATTTTGAGCCCAACTCTACTCATTGACTATGAGGAAATCCACACCCGGGTAAACATAAATTCAATTCCAAGAAACATAAATTCAATTTTGGTATTGTCTTAAATTAATTTTTTTTTCTGTATATACTGAAGAATATCCAAACAACACCGTTTTCTTATTTTTTTTTTCTTCAAATTTAATGTAATTTTCTCTAATATTGATATTTTTAGAGTTATTTCTATGCATTCCTTATTTAATAATAATTAAGGATATCTAAGCGACGATACTTTGCTTTGATGAAGACATACGCACGTTACAAATACAAGTGTAAAGTTAGTTACTTCTTTGTAAAGCTGGTAGCTTAACTGCGCCTGTTGGAGTTCAATCCTAAAAAAGGAACTTTGATAATGAGAACACGATAAAGCGACGTTTTAACTTTTAACCCCTATATTCTCTGAAATAAATGGGAACCAGACGAACTGTTTCAGAGTTATATAATTTTGAACCGAAATGTTTCCTCATTCATACCTCGGGAAATTAGAACAAACATGAGTGACTAGTTCTAGCTTTCAGAGAATAAATCATTTTTACAACTCTATATGGTTGCTCACCGTCTTTACATGTTTACGAACTATTTTATTTCCCCCATGCCACGCCGAGGGCTCCTGAGCTAAATATTGTGGATTCGAATACCACGTAGGTAGAACCAAATTTCTTATATCATTCTACTCTCAATGATCCAATCGCATAGATGAGGTTGGCATCAGAATGGGAGCACGATAGTAGGAAAATGCCAATATCCAATATTAATCTATTATTGCTCTTTCCATTTAAAAATAGGAAAAGGTGAAAAATATAATATCCTCCATGTAAGGTGATAGAGATAAGTGTATAGATACGGATAAAAACTATCATCTATAGCAGACTGTCATCTTGTGAAGTCTTTTTTATCACAACCTTCGTCCTTTTTCCTTCTGTTCTTCATCTAATACAGAATCTGTCCTACTCCATCTCCCACAACCTTAATACTTCCAACGATCTCTCTTCTTGCTCGCGTCTCCCAAGAGCTGCTTCCCAAAGCCCTTCTCTTTTAAATTTGCACAAAGTTGGGCGCATGTTATAAAAATTCATCTCAGGAAACTTTCCACCCACGTTTTCCGAACTTCTAACCCCACGAAACGCAGAAGCCAAATGCGGTGAGCTGACCGACCGATAAAAGGAGAACGAGGGAAGAAGTTGACCAGAATTTCTGATATCGAGGAGTCAGAGAATCGCCTGGAGAGAGACATATTCTACTGAGGGAAAGTAGAAATGGAATTTCGTGAGCTAGGAGACAACCGAATTGGGAACGGAGGGTATAAAGTTGTTGGAAAAACATTGGCACCGAAAATGTTCAAGCAGCATGGAAATTGTATGCAGGTGAACCTACCACAGAGAGGTTCCGTAGCACAGACGTTGAAAGTAAATTTAAGATGCATTATCTCATTACAATAATCTTGATTGAAAATATCGTCTTATAAAACACATTGCTGATTTGAAAACATTCTAGGGTTTCTTATAATATTCTTATCGTTTTTTGATGTTGTTAAATGCAATTTACTACGGATACGCCCAATTGTATCTACACCAAACATCTTTTTGCTCATATATAACGTACACACATACCGTAAAAGTTTCGAAAATATTGAAAACAGAACATTAAATTTGGAAAGTTAGCGAACCATCTTAAACCAAGACTAAGATTGTTGCCATGAATAAAGTTGCTCAAAATCTAATCTAAATAAAAAGGGATAGTTGGTCATGGAATCGTGATACATGGCGATGCATTAACTTTAGACAAATTAACGGTAATTAACATTGGTAGATACTTCAGTTTAAAATGTGTATAATTATCGCCTATTGACTTCCTCCAAAAAGGAATAAGTACAAAAAATAATATAAAATTTTAATTTTTCTTTTGATTCACCACTTTGGTTTATGCCACTACCAGTCAACAAAGACAGCACAAAAAAACGTGAAGCCTCCAGGTTTTGTTCAAAATATGACTGCGGGTAATATTCTTTAAAATGTAATCAAGTTACCACGTGTACAGTCTTTCCCGGAAATAATTCTACAAACTATACTTTTAGGTTTAGGAGATTTGTATCGTAAACATTCATAAATATCCTGAGTTTTGCGTATTGAACGATAACTACCGTTTACAATTAAACGAATATTGATTTTAGTTTTTTCTCAGGAATGTCAATTAATTTTGATGAATTAGTGGTGTTTTCATTCAGAATGTAGGATTAATTTTATTCAGATGTGAAGTGTCTATTGAAAGTTATTTCTAAATCTTTAGCAGAATATAGTTCTTTGCAATATGATGTAATAAAGTTAATGACAAAGATAAATATTTGATTTTGAAAAAGATAGTTTTGCAAATTTATTTTAATTAATTTTAATATATTGAGTAATCACCAACCAAATATATTGGTTATATTCTTCTAAAGTAATTTGCAGCCATAAAAGTTAGTCAGTGAGTGGTATTTTGCTTATATATTTCAAAAATTAATTAAATTAAGATATGAGAGAGTTGAGAAATTAAGAAATAGTAAAAATTAGTACTTATATGAAATCTAGAACATGAACTACAAAAAAATGCAATTAAAAATGAAGAGCATATAATTTACATAAGCGACTCGCATTAAAATACTAATTTTTTTTAATTTACTAAAATTCCGTACCTTTTTTGAAATACCTTCAAGCATAACTTACTTAAAATCTGAATTATATGTATTTCCTCGATAACATAAATTTCCTAAAATCATCATTCGTCCTACATTCTGGTTTCAACTCAACATTTATCAATATTTTGAAAACGTTCAAGTCACATAGGAATGATATAATGTATAAGAGGAATATAAAACCACCAAATAGAATATAAAACGCATGGTTATTTTTAAATTCTGACATCTTCAATAATAGCTTCTCCTCTTGCAGTTGCTTCAGCCGCATGTCTTTCTCGAAATCATACTGGTTTATTTGTTTTTTCAACTTTAATTTTAAAGAGATGGAACTCTTTCTCCTGAAATATCTCTTCCTCCACTTTTCTAATGCGCATTCTTACTTCTCCTTTCATTAAATTTTGGATAGGTTTCTTACTTCGTTTTGGAGCTAGATCGAAAAATTTACTTCTTGCATCTCATTCTTTTCGAATAATAACAGAATAAATAATATTACCATGTCTTACTGACAAAATTTTGATTGTTTGTATTCTGTTCTCTCCTTCCAAATACACCCGAATGGATATTTTTAAATTGTCACTCCCCAGCAACGTCTAGAAGAATCGGTGGTTCCTGCGCGGGTACCTGTTCTTACTCGGGTACCTGTACTTGCGCAGGTTGCATCCTTAGAAATGTACATTCACATTAGAAATCTTCACATGAATGTGAGAAGTTATCTCCAAAACGCAGCTCGCTCCCATTGACCGAGTTGCCGGTTCGTGCGGCTGGGTAACTGCTTCCTGGAAGCGTCCGAAAAGTCGTTCTTGCGCTCCAGGTTAATCTAATCACGGAGATGTTTAAGTTTCTTTATTATTATTCTAATTGAATGAATAATAATGAATAAAAACTTGTCTTAATTTGAATCTATCAGTTAATAATGTGGTACAAACAACAGAACTCGCTGGACTCGTTTGAAATACGTAAGAGCATGTGAAAGCGTTGCGTCCGAACCCAACTATTTCGTGATTCATGCCTCCCACCTCGGATAAAGTAAAATATCTTTCTGAAATGTTCGGTGGTCTATAGATAAATGTAATGTATAAGAGACTACGGAAAACGTACTACAAATCAAGATAAACTTTAAAAGTTAATCTTTTTTTGAAAATAATTTCTCCATAAGACGCGAGGTATTTATTGCCTCATCAATTTTTATTGCAATTATTTCATTTAAATGGCCGGTGAGATTTTTAAGTTGAAATCACAGTAAATACACGTTACTCTGTTTATTTACACCGATTTCATATATTTTAGTAATTTAATTCTACCTACTGTAGTACAACCTAAAAATACGCTGGGGGAACTATTCCGACGGAACTTATGGCAGTGCTCTCGGTGGTTGCGGGCTGGGTGGGCATTCTGAGAGCGGTTTCTAAAATCGACTGTTAAATGTCCCTTCACCTACCTTTCTACTCATGTTCCATTTCCCTCTCCCCTTATAATGTGTCCGAGCTTCCTTGATTAGACGAATAGCGATCAAGGATGTCTATAAAGACAATACTAGCTTCATTTCATGGGCTATTTCGTCTGAATCTAACTGCCACAAAATGTAATGATTTATTACAGAATATTCTCGATTGTCAACCCTAACTGCCATCAACGATGCTATTGTCTGCTGCTTACATTTCCCACGCCTTCTGTATAACCATCTTCCCATTCAGTCGGCTCAACAATTTTATTTGTTGTTTTTCAACGGCCAACTTCTGATCACCAACTTCTGATCATCTTTTAGTTCCTCTGAGTTCCACAGCTGCGCGCGGATCACTTGGTTACTAGAGTGGTTCTAGACGCACTCTGTTGGTTACGATTACCCCTTGTTCACGATTGACATCTGACCCTACTTCCGCGCTCGAAACGTTTTCTCTCTTGCGATGGGGAAATGGAGCGATGAGAAAATGTTCTGGAAAAAAAGTTGAAAAGGAAAAAAAAATAAACATGGATTTCTTCCTATTTTGCGATCGGACGGCAGATTTCCGAAACGCCAATTGACACATCAGTGTGTCAGAAATTACAATACTGTTCATTTATGTTCGACACTTTGGGCCTCCAGCGACAGAACGACATAATGAAAGAGGCCCTCTCTGTGATGGATCGTTAAGTGGCATGTCATGGATGACAGCTAGCAATACCATATTTTCTCCTTATCACGACTATTAAGCAAAGCGCCATTTGAATTACAATTGCTGAGCTCTAATGGTACCTGCATGTACTAATGGTAACTGAGTAAATGCATCAAAAATGCGTGAATCAAAAATTTAACTTTCATATTGTAAGATGTAAAAGAGAACTGTGTGTTTTCAAAAATTTAACTTTATATTCTAGGATGTAAAAGTGAAATATAAAATTTTTTTACATGGTTGCATGTGTATTAGTCCTTATTTTAACGTGATTTTTTGTTTTTCTGGGGTAATTCAAACAAATAATATGGTCGTTAGCTTTTCCGAAAAATTAAGTATGTATTTCTACACACCTTCTTCTATTGATCATACTTTATGTATTTTAAATGTTCAGGTATTTGATAATTTATATAATTGTCCACATTTTCAGTTACAATCTCGAATAAAAATTTGATTAACTATTAGAAATACTATATTTATAGTATTTATTCACTTTTACTAGTATTTTAAGGTTCGTAAATAGAAGCGTACAATGATTTTTAAGCTCACAGAAAGATAAATCATATTTTTCTACGCCTGGCATGTTCGTTACTGCTATTACAAAAGTAATAAAATACTATCTTGTCATATTATCTCACGTATTACAAATGTAGATACATAATCTTAAGTCTGAAACACTAACATGGACATTAAGTATGGGAGACATGTAACCACATTTATGACCTTATATCACGACATTCTGCAAAATATAAAATTAATTAAAAATTATTTCCACTTTTATTATATGAACAATTTGTTTTTCATTTCACCGTTAACAGCAGGGGGTTGTAAATTTGAACGCCTCCTTTGATGTCTATTTACTTCTCCTTTGTTTTTGATGTACTGTTTTTAGTCACGTCAGGAAAGTATTCATGACTTGGCATTGTTTTGTTATGTCTAGTTGTCTAGGTAATCCTACTTCTCCTGGATGTTCAAAAACTAACTGATACAAAGAAAATTTCGAATATTTGAATAATTGTGCGCTGCTAAAATATATACCAATTGGTGGATATTCATCAAACTCGCTAAAATAGTATGAATAATAATGATGAAAAAACTTAATTGTCAAAATAGCTGAGAGGAGACGAAGCTTTTTGAGATGTACTGCGTCTGCGTGAAAGATTAATAAATTTAAAATGGCCAAATCAAGCAGACACTTTCCTTCTCTGAATGTCATTTTAATGAACAAATTTTTAAATGCACAATTAAAATATGACAATGTTTCGACACCGTTTGGTATTATCATCAGATATAAAATTATAAAACTTTAAAAAAGGGTGAGCGCTGCTCACATTATGTACAGAATGGCATAGGATCGGGTATTAGATACTAGTGCTGTTCGTTATCGAATGCCCGGCCCTAGGGCATTGGTCCCTAGGGCCGGGCATTCGACAACAAACAGCACTAGTATCTAATACCCGATCCTGTGCCATTCTGTATAAAATGTGAGATGCATTCACACTTTTTTAATGTTTGTTAA
Source organism: Laupala kohalensis (assembly GCA_002313205.1). Classification (NCBI taxonomy): domain Eukaryota; kingdom Metazoa; phylum Arthropoda; class Insecta; order Orthoptera; family Trigonidiidae; genus Laupala; species Laupala kohalensis. The sequence continues at coordinate 84,372 of NNCF01125988.1, read as the reverse complement.
GGACGTGTTTGTCGCTTTTGGAGATGTAGACAACGTGGTTCGCAACCACCCAGCTACAATCACTTCTGAAGAAGACTGCTGCGTGTCAACCGAAACGTCAAACTACAACGACCAGACGCGTCACCAACCGGATGGACCAGAATCAAATTAACCTTGTAGATCGATAAAGATTATAAATTTACGAAACCAGAAAAAAATGCTTCTGTGACACGATCGTCGGACTTCCGCGCTCGGAGTCATTGGAAGCGGTTAACATGGTTTTCTTGTGGGGGGGGGAGGTAACATTAAAGCATAAGAGTCTACTGTATCTCTACCATATCTAACCATTCGCTCAGTTCGTCTACATCTGGTTATGACCGCTGTATGTTAGATAACTCAGAGACCAGAGTTAGCAGTCAGTTTCTCCATTCTATTCTAAAGCCCGCCGTACTCGGAGTTGAATTCACTGCTAGATGGTTTGCACAGAGCTGGGCACTCTATCGTGCAGAGTGTATTGCTGAAAAGTGATACCACTGCTTGGTCTGCCGCTTGTTGGTATGGCAGATTGCTGTGCTAGACCCCGTTCTATTTTATTGCTCAATTTTCTGATCGCTGGAGAAGGTAGCCAATAGGATGTGAGTATTTTGATTTCTAAGTCGGTGGCGTCAACAAAACCTCCTATAACATGTGACCCCCATCACGTGAATTCACATGAATTGAAGTAGACTCATGCATCCATTTCCTTTTGCCGCGGAGCAATCACGCAGGTGACAAATGCAACAAACTGTTCTCAATGGCAGGCTTGGTATGGGGCCAACCTTGCAGTGGTCTGTGCCGAGCACTGAGCAGGGTAGAATGCTTATTTCCAAGCCAGACAAAATAGCAAGAAAATTAGCAGCGAATTCAGTTCTTTGTGCTGCAGGTTTTAACTCACTTTACCCAAACTTCGTTTATATTGCATGGTTACTCCGTGCTGAATACCAGTTGGAAAAGTTGTTTGCAAACATGTCGACTTATAGCTGTATGTGAATCACGAATCAAAGAACAATATGTAATTCCCAGAAGATAAATAGTCAAGAAAAGCCTTGGTATAGGAATTTGTTGTTTGTTTTTTTGTGAAATAAAAACACCATATTATACTCTTCACAACTTATTGGCAGCTAATTAACAACAAATTATTCCGTTGTTGGTTTTTGTTTTTGTAATAGTTAAGTGGTTCTGCTAACTTCAGAGACATCCCGCAGGCCATTTTCTACACACATTCGATATATCGAACCGGCACGGGGTAGGGTTTGGTTTGCCCGACGAGTAAATAATGGTTCATATTTATTTATTTATTTGTAACGCGATATTTTGATACTCATCAATAAATTTATATTATTTCAAGCTGGAAAAATTAAATAGCATATTTAATTATTTGTTAAAACTTTTAGTAATATAATAAAATACTTTTATATTGTAATGTATAACGGGTTAATTCCAAACACAATTTTCTATTTTCTCTTACCTGACATGCCACGTCAAATATTATTTCTGACAGCATAGATTTCTAACACATTGTTGTACCCACCATCGTTTGATGAAAAATTTTATGTACCAGTAAAATGTACCATTACACGTGGGCCGCAAAGGAAAAACGATTCGAGGGCCTCGTACAGCCCGCTGACCGCTACTTGGACAGTGCTTCTCTATGGTACCATGTTAGGTCACGGGTGTTGAACATTTCTAACGGGGTGTCCCTGTTTGAATGTTTGCTTGCAGTTCCTCCAGTGAGTGCGAATATCGTGAACAACCGACAGCCCCTGTCTGCAGGGAGACTCTACGACCTCGTGTGCGAAGCGAGTGGGTCGCGGCCGCCAGCGCGGGTCTCCTGGTGGCTGGAGAGCCGCACGCTCGATACCCTGAGCGACGAGGTGAGGAACCGACGGGCAGTTGCTCAAACAGACTCTTCTGCTTTAACATGCCGGCTCTACTACTCTACATATAGGCTATGTGTGTGCAGAATCTGTCGCGATGGTCTCCTTTGTTAATGAGAACTACTTTGTACAATGGACGATCAAATACTGTAACTGTTTCTAGCAAAATTTAACTGTAGGAAAAGTTATATTTAGATAAGTAAGAACAAAACAGTTCACAAGTTTTTACTTCTTATTGCGGTAACTTAAAAGATAATGACAACATTATCAAATTATGACAAAATTCTCAAGCAATGGAAAAATTCCTATCCAAATTATGCTGTCCGAGACGTCTGACTGATTTTCCTGATATTAACTATTAAATTATTAATATTAAATATTAATATGAATTCAACTCAACATTTATTCTTTTCAAGTAAAAAGTTAATTGCAGTTGTGCTTCCATTATACCATTGTAACAAATTGCTTCCATTATAACAAAAACGCAAATTGCTTCTAGGGTGTACTGCTCCCAAAATATGAGGAAGTGTTACAAATCATAATCTATATAACCATCTCTTCTAAGTTTGATTTATGTACAATACCAATAGAATATAAATCTTAAAATTCCAGTGAGCAATGTCGAGAGATGCACATGCAATATCAATGCAAAGAGATGAATTTACCGCAAATTTTTAGAGAAAAGCGAGTTTAACGTTTTTGGGCTAATGCACACAAATATAATAAATATTTGTTGTTTCATGTGTTTCCCTTGAGTGTATTGTAAACTAACCCTAAATCTTAGAATTTTTGACTCCGAAAGCAGGATAAAGGGTTTGTAGGCAAGTCATTACATGCTAGAAATACTTCATGATAAAATATTTAAATCGGTGATTTATTTTAGTTAAGTACTTGAATGTACTCGCATACGTAATTAGCAATACGTTTACGAACAGGATCAACATTTTAACGATTTCTTTTTTCAATTTCCTTCAACCTAGTAATAATTCCCCGAATAGGATAAAGTTAAGTATATGTTACGATCAGACATTTGTATGAAATATGAATAATGTATTAGAATTAATATATTTCTAATAAATTAAAAATTGGATAAATTTGTAGTTTAAAGTAGAGTTATTCAGTGAACACGATCTTACGACACATTTCTATTTTAAGGGTCCCGCTTCATGTCTCATAAAAAGATGTCGGATCCAGTTCTTTAGATCCGTCAATTAATATTCCCGCTGACATTTTGCAGAGTAAAGTCTCAGAAGATACTGACCATAGCATTAAATATCCACCTCATATTTGAAGTGAAGTCTAAGATTTAGCTGTGGAGGCAATTTGTGAGACTGCTAATATCTAATCTGGTCATACTGGACCTTTGGAGGTCTCCGTCAATAGCACAACATAAATAATTGGAAAATTTGTACTTTGCTTCTACTGTCTTCACAATTGCTGTACGTTACAGATAATTTTGTCAAAATTTTAACTCGAAATTGCAGCCATTACTTTCTGTTTTCTGTATGACAGAGACACTGTCTTTCCTTTGAGCGCATGGATATTCCTACGATTTCTGACTGGGTTGTTATACTGGTTTTTGAATGAACACGTTTATTACATAATAATAGCAAAGTACGCGATTTAGATGGTTTATTTCGCTATTGAGTTTAAAATATATGATACTGATAAAAGATGAATAAATGGTTCGATTTAACTCTGGAGTGGTCGCGCTTAAGAATATATCATGAGAGATCGCGCGAATGAAATCGTCATCCATTTTCAAAGACATTTAAGAGAAATAAAAACATTTTATTAACATTTTTGAATAAATAAGAATAATTAAAATATTAGTTATTAAACTCTGCATAAATAAATCATTCGTTAAATGATTTAAATCAATCAAAAGGTTTTACTGAATTGATCATTTCCGAATGGAGCATCAGGAAACGCGTGGATGACACCTGTCATCGCTTTTTAAATTAGCAATATTAAAGAATATTTCTTAATGCTTCCTATATAAGACCAAATAAGTACCAAATTTCTGTCTATAGATTCACAGTGTAATCTTAACTTGTTCGTATAATACATTTTGCAATAATATTAAAGTACTTACAGAATAAGTCGAGTGGGTAACGCATAATATTCAACACTCGTTCTAACAGAATTCCAAGAAAACCGCGAGGGATAGAGGCTAAGAACCGTTCAGGTTATGTAATACGTGTTTGAGTTTCTTAATTTGAACGCATGCTGTGTTCAGCATTCCAAAAAAAAAAAAAATACTTATCTTGGTTACTACCGTCGTTCGCGCGACCAGAGCAGGGTAATCCCAAGAACAATATGATTAAGGTAGAAGACAGTGGTTTAGAAGCAACTCCGCGTAACACATTCCTCCATGAAACTTAAAAATGATTTTTTTTTTAATCTTTGATATTTTTTGCAGATGTCAACAGACGGTAATGTGACACAAGCGCACCTGCAGATGACCCCGGAGCCCAACGACGACGGGCGCACGTTAACCTGCCGCGCCTACAACCCTCAGTTGCCTTCAGGCGTCCAAGAAGACGCGTGGCGCCTGCAAGTGTATTGTGAGTACATGTGTCAAATTAACTCCTTAACGGGATTAGTTCGCTCTTTAAGCTGATATTGATGAAGTAAATATGAGAAAGAAATACAATTCGATTTTTGCGTTATGAAATTAATTACATAGAAGAGAATAAAAGACTTGAGATATCCAGGGACGGCAAGGGGTGACACTCGCGCATGCGCCCCACGCCATAAGACATGTTGAATACGAGCTCTGTGGCGTCATTTTACCACTGCATGTGGGAAAAAATTCTAAGGTAATTTAAATTCTTATTTATGGTCCAAAGTTCATACACCAATGAGTCCACACGTTGTGACTCCCAGAGGTGTACGCAAAGAATAGTCTTTGGCGTTCAAGAAACACACACGCGTAATTTCACTATAATGTTCACTAATAATACGATGTATTGACAAAATAAAAATACATTAAACATCCTTTTGAGGTATACAATTGAAAATAAAATTTACTATAGAAAAGTCCATTATTTTATAATTCGTTATTAAAATATGAATTAAACCGTTCATCTTCATTCCCTGTTTATTTCGTGTTTTTATTTATTAATTTTTAGCGTTGGAAGACCTATTCAAACATATCTTGAATTACTCATCTTAGGGAAAAATATCTCAATACAAATATTTAAAAATAATAATGGAATCTTATTTAATTATATTTACGAGAACAATTACAAATATGAGGGAGGTAAATGCTAGACAATTTGCATAAAAAACCTAGCATTTACAAGAAATGTATTCAGATCAAAATCATTAGAAAATATTTTCATATATAAAAGTCACTTTTTAATACTATTGTAGATCACGAAATTAAAGAAATATACAGTACATTCCAAACTCTTGAGAATATAAAATGTAGACATAGTCAAACATGAGAACAACCTTCAAGGATTTTGAAGTTTCATTTGCGTTGCTATTGTTTGCTCTTAATATTGAGAGTTCATTCACATTCAATGTGTATCGTTTACTTTCTCTGGCATAAAACATTCACTTTTAGGGAAAATTTTGCAGAAATATTGATATCTTGAATATGCATTGTTATTAAATTGAGAAAATTAATTCGCTATAAGTAATTTCATAACATTCAGGTTCATGATCAAGATATCGCGTATAATGTAATTTACGTTGCTTTATTTCATAGCGCTTATCAATTCAATTTACGTTTAATAATTTAATTTGCATTGCTATACTTCATGGTATTCATCAATCATTTGTAATTGGTAGAGATATGAAGCAAAGTAACTGCATGCTCATGGTCTCAACAAGAGAAACAGAAGAGAAACACATGTTTCCTCACATCAAAACCAATCTAGAAATACAGACTAGTACAAGAATGAAACTGGTAATAACGATATTTCTAGGTCATAGTTCAAATACAAATGTTTGTCATTTTAGAGTAAGGAAAATTACATCAATTATAAATCACAACATACACAAAGAGACAAATTCCAATGCTAACTAATAACAAACTATGTATTTTTGGTTCAAATCAAACGTTTCCACACAGGTAAAAAATAAATTTCATTTCATGGAATGAGAACGTCTTAATCTCCTTGGCTTTTCGGACATCTAAATCAAGACAATCCACGGAAAATATGTCTTGAATCAAACGCATAAATATATATTTTGTCTTACATGATCTCAAATATCATGACCAGAACCTTGTAAAGCAAATCTCAAATATATTGCATTACTTTTCAAGCACACATACTTTCTTTGCACAGTACCACCACGGAATAAAATACTCAAAATTCCATTAAACTACTAAATATTGTACAGCCGTTAAAAGGGATAGTTTTTTCAAGTATACCTGTTAATGACGTAAAGAATCTTCGAACTTTTACCTTCCCGTTTTCTAAAATACAATTATGTTCACTTTCTTTCATCTAAAGCATAAACCTTTAGGGGGGAAATAGCAGAAGTACAGATTCTTGAATAAGTATTGTACAAATTGTACAATACAACTGTTCATATACAAATTATCTTCTTGTTTTCTATTTACTCACACATACTTATTCTGTCCATAATTTAATAATATTGTTATTTCAATATTCAGTTTACAAAGAATCGGTCAAAGAGTACTAGAGTTTTTCTAGTCTATAGCGAAGATCATATCGGATTTCACTCTAAGAGACTTCTCTATTTGAAAAACGTGTTCACATGTAGCTTTGAATAATACTCAAATTAATTTAAGTACAAAAACCGAAAATTTATGATATTTATTACTACAGAGAGAAGCTTATAAATTACAAGGAATGCGTTAGCAAATATAGCACATAATAAATCCGCAACATCATGCTAATAAAAAACTTTTTACGTTAATGTACGTTTGAATATCATAAGACTTTAAAATTACATTCCACATACCTATGTCATTGAAATTTCTTGAAAATGTGAACATACCAGGTCATTAGATCATCACTAACGTAAGTTGACAACCACACTCCACAAGAACTCAGAACAATCTAATCGAGTACAAGAAAGATAAGAACCAGCCAGTCACTACGAGAGTCAAATAGTCCGTATTATTAAATTCTATCTATTTTATTTCTTGTGTGTAACATGTTTCCGGGAAATTATAAATTCTATTTATATGAATGTTAAAAATAAAAACAAACAATTAACGGATTAAAAATTAAAAATAACAATTTAACAGATTTTGGTTTTTTCATTCACCATATCTTGATTTCTTTTCTCGGGAATAAATGGCAATAAACCAAATAACACATTTAGTCATTCATATATCTTTTTAAATTTAAATTCAAATTCTTATAAAACGAAATAGTAAACTGGGATTTATAAAATCCATCCATATTCCAAATAAAGAATAATTTTATTTTTATTTGAATTTTAGCGTTTGAAACAAATTGTAGTTGAATTGCGTAAGTAAGAAAACTAAATTCATCAAAAATTGTATTACACGTGGTATTTCATAATAGATAAAACTTAGTATGGTTGCACACTAAGTACTTCTTTACACCAAATATATACTGAGGACAGATATTTATGAGCATGTTTACCAATAATTCTTATTCACTCATTCTCTCTCTAGTAAAGTGAACTACGCAAAATTATTTACCATCAATATCATGAATAATCTTTTATTAAAATATATGAAGGAATACACAGAACGAGTAATTTAATAAACTCTAGAAACATAAAAGTTATTTAATGTTATTCTTTGGGTAGAGGTAGATGTTTTATACATATGTAGACTCTTGCCTGGGGAAGTAATATGGAAATAATATATCTCGAATTCATGTTATTTTAATAATTACGATTTTTAAACAATATATTCCTAACGATCTATAATTTATAATAATACGATCTTGTGAAATACCTTTTATGTGTTTTTAATACAAATTTGTTAGTGTTCTGTAAATATTATAACACGTACCGAACTTCTTTTATTTTACCTTGAGAGTGTGCTAAAATGTTAAATCTGCCTCAGGGCCGTTGATCGGAATTGATGAGATAGTCCCTTGATTGCTTCCTGGGAGTAAATTATTTTTTTGTCTTCCACGTGGTCAAACGCAGTTTGCAACTGCTTTTTTGACAGTAAATTAATTATTATTTAATGTAGTAACTTCAGTAATAACCCGAATCGTGTTTAAAGAAAAATACGTGAAAGATACAAATCACTGGATTCCTACGTATTAGAGAAATTCAATATTGAAGCTTTTCTAATTATCCTACGTAACATGTTCATATTTCGATAATAAACTTCGACGATTCCGTTCCGTGGATCCAATTTTCGCAAACAACCTTTTGCGTGTAGATGTTCGCCATCCCATTCACTGTTCCAGTAGTCTATAATACATGCCGCAGTTTATCTGTAGCGAACATTGGATCCCATTACGATGTGAATAACTGGATTTGCCTTTCATATCAGGGTCCCTCAAACGTGGTGGTCATTTTTCCATTCTTTTTCAATTCCCGATTCAGGGGTGTCAAGTAAAATCCCGAAGTTAAGAAACAAGGCGTTTGCACATGTTGAGGACAAAATTCCTCATAAAGCGATCGAAGGATATCTTTGTTTCTTTTTAATTCTTAAATTTATCAAAACATAAAAATAATTTTATTACTGAAAAGAAATTACTTTAATATCCTGACGAAAATTTATTGTGCCCGGACATGAAGTTTTTGAATATTTCTTCTCAGGAAAAGTCCTTCCACTTGAAGTCCCATTCGATAATACTAATATATCTGAAACTAGTGGTTGCGTTCAAAATACCGAAAGAAAAATGGACATATATACTTTTACATCATTAAAGAAAATAATTTTAATATCCGCTATACTCCCTTACACCTGAATGCATTAACAAAAAGAGTAGATAATTTCATTTTTTGTCGAAATATAGGACTGCAAAATTCAGTTTATTTTCAATAAAAATTCAAATTATCAAGTTCTTACACGTGTTTATACAGGTAAGTGCAAATATATTCACCACAAAAATGTTTCCTTCAATCTCAAAATTTTCAACAACCCTTATTACCTTGAAACGTGAAGATTCATCAAAATTGCAAATAAAAGTAACTAGCTGGGTCCCTGAGGCTTTGCTCAGGTGAATTTTGTTTTATAACTACTTAAACCCCATAGCGGCTTAACTTACACTTAAAAGGCATCATGACACAGTGCATCTGGAAAATCCCGAAGTTAAGTGCTAAATTTAGACATACACGGTATCGGGATTTCACAGTGAACACAGGGACACCAAAAACTGTGGACTCGTCCCCATTATGTCATGTCTTTAATTTTTCATGGCACCCCCTATCCAGAAGAGCTGGAGCTTATACTGTGTGATCTTCGCGTCTTCGGGAATGTTACTACTAATTTCAGTGGCCACGAAAACTATAATCTCAACTCTACTATCAGTCATTTCCTTTTATTTTTACATTTCAGTCCCTTATCGTCCCCTTCCCAAGGGGAGTATGTTCCCACAGAGAGGGTGACAGTTCACTTAAGCAGTATTGAAAGTGAGACTCTACCATTCCACGTTTTAAAAATTAACATATCCAACTCCAATAATGCTCGGTCTATATTATTTTTGTCTGTCTCTCGTTCTAGGGATGCTAGATGTACATTTTCTTCAATGTGGACTGATTGCAAATTTACAAAGCATCAGGGACGCACTTATCAATCTCACCGACACCGAAATGTATGGTTTTGAATCTAATATTGAATATTTCCATTGTCTTTAATGTCACTCTCTTTCCATCCCCTCCCTAAGAGCGCTATGGGTGTCTTAACCCCTTAGTGCTTGTTGTCAGTCATTTGTGCAGTAGTTTGGTTCAAATTGCTCTAGGGTCTCCAAAGTTATGCTGGGATACACACATTAAACATTTCAACCCCCCATTTCCCCCACTTTGGAGTGAATTCACGTAAAAATCCTTTCATAACCGTAGTCTACACCCTAAAGGTAACCTACCTGACAAATTTCACGTGTATACACTTGAAATATGCATTTAAGCTTTGTTGTTCCTGAGATTTAGTGACTACTTAATTACTGGTATTTCCCTTTTATATGCATAGATAATATAATATTATGTTACCGGAATTCGAACTGACAATATTGCATTTCAGGGCAGACCTACGTTTCAACCGAGACACCAAAAGTATTTTATAGTATTTTGATAAGAAGAATGGTGGTCTTGCTCTGGTCCGTTTTTAGTCAAAATTAATAATACTGTCATCACATTAATAATAATATAAGAATTATATGACTTTTACGTAAAAGTGGATTAAAATCTGCAGCCTGCAGTTGCTCGCGTAGCAAAAACGTGAAAAAACATAACCTTGAAGATGAGAAATTTGTTTTTCGTATTTCACGTCTGCCAGAAACTTCATCCAGTTCAAATTATGTTTATTCTGCCCTGATTGCTACTGAATGTTTGATCGACCATGGACCTTGTGTGTGCACGTAGGACAAAACAGGAGGTCCTCTGCTTCTGCTCTTCTAGTGCGTTTAGGGTGGTGCGTCATCATGAGATATATGTACTGAAATATTTCACTTCAGAAAATTATATCCGTATTAGGATAGCAAAATGAGATCTGTTGAATTGACAATGTCATGCATTATCCGGAAACTACCTCCTTAATATTTTCTCTCTAAACCTCAACGTTCATGTACAAACTAATTAATTGCTGAAGTTGTATAATCGATAACAACAAAATCATTACAGAAAGTCAACATGAGTTGAGACCTCCCAAGGACAGAGGGTGTTCAGAAGATGGAGTTTTGTCATCAACTCTTTGGTGTCTGGTGATGGATGATTTACTTACTAGAATCGATGTTGGGGGAACCTACGCCTTGGGATACGCTGATGACATCAGGATTGTGGTGGCGGCTAACTTCCACAGAACTGTTTCGGAGCTCATGCTGGGCTCCTTAAGTAGGATATAGAAGTAATGTCAGGAGACAACTTGTCAGGTAATCCTGACTAGTCGGAACTACTTGTTTTTACTAGGAGAAGGAGACTCGACAAGCTGTCGCAACTTTTTCTATTTGCGAAGAAACTAGTTAGGTCAACGTCGATCAGGTATCTCGGGCTGATCTTTGATGCCGGGCTCAGTTGCACAAAACACATTAATTATATCACGTACGATTCTCGCAAAACCCTTTGGGCCTGTTACAGAGCTATTGGGAGGACATGGGGATTAAGACAAAAAGTGGTCCATTTGCTTTGTTGCTCTCATGGAGACTACGATTACTTTCACATCGATGGTGTCGTCACTAGGTTCCGCGGTAGGGACAGGAATTAATAAGCTAAATAAAATACAAATACTAGCTTGTCAACGAATAATTACTCCACTCAGTTCCCTGGAGGTTTTGCGGTGCCTGCCTCCGCCACATTTGTGTATTAAGGAATATGGGCGAATACCGTCTTTGGTCTTTCGATGGATGGTCCTTTAAAAATCAGCTTTACACATCGATTCAGGCTCCAGGCAGCAAGGCTAATGGTAGGGATACCTGGGGATCTGAGGATAATATGGGTTACATATTCTCCGTGGGGATCCCCACAAGCGAAGACTGAGTTACTGGCGCCAGGGATAGTCTCCAGCTTGGGACCACGTATCGTTTACTGATGACTTGCAGACGGGAGCGGAAACTGGTGCTGGGATCTGTCCTGGTGCCTAATACAAGGCTCTCCCTCTCGTTGGGGAAGATACTGGTCTGTGCTAACCATGTAAGGAATATTTTTGGACTCAGGATCTGCATTAATGACTACAGCGTCAGGCAGGTACCATTAATACAATATGTGTCTACATGACTACAAACCTGTGTGGCGATACCAACGGATATTATACGTTCTCTGTAAACAGAGCCCAGTTACGCTTTGGTGGGTTGCTGGGTATATGGGAACATCTCGCCATCTGGAATCTACAAAAGATAGTCAGGCAGGTCCGCGAGTTAATTGCTGGCCCTAATCAAGAATATAAGAAGGTCCTACAAGAAAATGTAAAACTTTTAACAGGCTACAATACCCTACTGAGGCATCACATCATGGGTGTATAAGAAACATATTTTTGTACAAAACAAGGCATCTACAATCCTCGTCTACTGGATTTCAGCTCTCTCTGCCAAAACGTGAATCAGAACGAATTAATGAAAGCTCAAGAAATTATACACCTCATTGTCGAAGTAAGAAATATGATTGGATGTTAAATTACTTAATTTTCAGGTTATCTTCTCATTGTTTATACCGAAGAATGCATTGAAAATGTTATTTAAGATGAACAACTATTTAATAATATGGTGTAACATCAGAGAAATTCACAAAAATTCAATATTGTAATGTAACGTAAAAGAAAATTCCCTTTCATCAATTGGACAATTTCAAATAATACAATAAATAATATACTCCACAATTGAATTTACTCCTGGTTGCAGCAATTGCCGCACGCGATAGGCAATTATTTAAGGATCTTGCCTCGCGAACATGGACGTGTGTGCACTCTCGTAATAAGCAGCTGAGCTTCATTTCTTACTGATGGCTGCGACCTGGGATCTACGAAAGCCACGAGGGTACTTTTTCATTTATATTTATTTTCTTTCTGCCTATTGACTACCTTGTCTATATAGCATTGCAATACAAGCTATTGTCGGAATCATGGTAATTTTTTATTGTTCTTTTTTCTGTATGCGCAGCTTGGCCGACGTTGAGGTGTCGTCCCTCCCTGCCATCAGGGATGTGTGCTCCTCATCTACTTTTTATCTCCATAATCTTGGTCTATATTCCTCGAATAACTTATACTTTCTTTCTGTTTGTATTAACGTCTTTAAATCATGTGTATTTAATGCATCCTGCTGCATGAATGATTTTATGAATTCTCCACGTTCTGAATCATGTCGTGAGCAATCCCGTAACATATGGTCTGTTGTCTCCCGTCCTTCTCCGCATTCACATTCATCGTGTTCTATCTTTCTTATACGTTTTAAATAGCATCTTATGTTTCCGTGTCCTGTCATAAATTGGAGTAACTGCCTTTCTGGTTTAAGCCACTTTCTGTTCTTTTCTGCATTGTCTGCTTGTTTTATATATTTGTATGTCTGCCGACCCTTCTCACTCTTTTCCCCTCTTATTTGCCATCCATTTAATAATGCCGATGTTATTGTCCTTGTTGCTCTCTTCATGTCCTTTGTTATTTTTTCTCTATTTACCCATATTTCTATCTCGTTTTAACATACTTATATTTTAATTTCTGGACATACAAATCTACTGGGAGTAGACCTAGGAGTACATTTAACGCTTCAGCGGATACTGTTCTGCAGCACCCTGTGACTTGCAGTAAACAGTCCCTTTCTATGTTTCGCAACTATCGTTCGTACACTTGGTATACCACCCTACCTGCCCACACAACATTTCCATATGTAAGAATTGGTCGTATGGCGCCGACATATAACGTCATTAAATCGTGTCGTGTTATGTCATATTCCTTTATTCCCTCTCGTATCATGCTGGAAAATGTTTCTTACTCTTTTTTGTGTATATGTCATATGTTCCACAGTTAATAATTTGCTGTTTACTATTACACCTAAATATTTAATTTCTGTTACTACTTGGATTTTCTTTCTATTTAATTCTACTCTAAAATCTCTTTTGTTTTTTGACATTTCCGAACCATAGTATTTTTGTTTTTGATTTTGACAACTGCAATCCTGTTTTAGCACATTCTTCCTTACAGAAATCGACTGCCTCCTGTGTCTTTTGTACGTGCTTTTCCAGTGATGCTCCATTTATTATTAACGCTAGATCATGTGCATAAGCTAGTATACAAGGGTACTGATTAGAATATAAAATACTATATATTTTAAACACCATCATGAAGTTGGTAGCACTACGCAAGTGCCATGAGGCATTTCTAAGTCACAGGTGACTGTTCCCTTCATATACATTTTTTTTCGACCTGACCATTTAAAACAATGAACTTGTATATTTTTCGAAACAATGGATATCAGTCAGGATCCAATGTGCAGAAGATGCGGCATTGAGGAGCCGATCTCTACGCATTTACTATGTTTGTGCAAAGATTTTGCTCAAAATAGACACCGTTAACTAAGTTCACGTTTCCAGAACCTATAGGATATGAAAAAGGCTAAGATTCGCTTCTATGTATCTTTCAACGAGGCCCTTGGGTTGGAGTACGTCTACCTGTATTATGGGTACAAAGGGCCTTTAAAGCCTATGAGCGGGGCTCTGTCCATAACTGGTCCCATCCAATTTTTTTATCCAATCTGTCATCATGAAGTCATATTTCTCGTTCAGCTTGAAGTGTGAGGAAGGTCACATAATTACAGTGTTTCATAGCCAATCCCCTATTTAAAGTTCGTTTCGGGGGGATTTCAGAATCAGAAGCGAATGTGAAAATGAGAAATGAATTAGGGAGATGATTAATGACAGGAGGAACGATAGTATACCTGCCCCACGCCTGATTTCTCTTTCACGACAAATTCCACTTGAATCCACCGATGATTGAAATATGTGAATCCGTCTTACCACTGCACTGAGTCGCCTTAAAAACATCCAGTACACTACCAGTCGTCATAAACAACCTACAAGCACCTACGTACAATAACTTCAAAGAGATAACGCTTCAAGGAGACAAAAAGGTGGCTCGAATAGTTTATAAACAAACCCCTCACCGTCGAACACGACTCTCAGTAAGGGAATGGCCTTGTATCTCATTATCTCCACTAGTGACCGATCACTTGTTATCTAGAGTGACGAAGATCGTCAAATAACACAGGACACAACTACACTCCGCCACAATTGAATTGCCAATTTCACTAGTGACACATCACTTGTACCGATAGACAAACAGCATGTTCTGCATACGCCATCGATATTAGTGTGATCCATCAGTGGTGGGATTCAGCCACCGTCAGTCACTAGTTGTTGCAGTGTAGGTTCCTATATAAGCATGGTATTTGACAATATCGGTCACTCTCGGTCACATGTGCTCGGTCACTAGTGGTTTCGTCCGGCTCTTAGGGAGTGGGATCGGAGAGGTGGTATATCCCAGACCTGTCCAACAATAATATTTGTTTTAGTTTGGTGTGGTAATATTTTTACATTCTGTTTTATTGAGGGCATTGCAGAGTTTTGTTAAGTAATTTTGGATCACTTTGAATTCTGGGAATAAACATTTTTCTCCACATTTTTGTATAAATAATTTGTAGATTAATATCTGGGTGGAATTAAAATAGAATTTTGTGAGTGACGTACAAATCTTAACTGTATCGACCCCCATAGACACCACCCCAACGACTACTGCAAACTCATCCACGAAGAGCGAATGTGAGAGTTGGATTTCAACGCAATCAGGGAACGAATCTCTCGAAGTCTCGTGCGCGCCGTTCGTCACATCGTCCCTGGGGAACAAGTGAGAATCCGTACCGCGTAAGACGGAGTTGGATTTCTGTGAGCATCAGATGGTTTCCGTCTCATTAATTAGCCGAAAGCCTCATTTATGTTTAGAGGGTGGATATTAGAATGGATTCGAATTACTGTACATGGAACATGTTTATATTACGAGCAGGAATGGAATGCTCGTTTTGAGGATGATTGTAAAGTAATTGATGGAAATACATACATACGTACGAACATGCAGAGTCCGAAAAGGCATAATGTAGAAAATTATGATGAATGGAAATTAACTCAAGTGACGAGCATCCGAACTGTACACTACTTACTAGTTCAACTACTTCAGTTACTACTTACTAGTTCTATTACTTACTAGTTCAACTCTCTTCATCGATGAAATGTGTCGTATACACAAGCTTCATGCCTATTTCCTCACTTCTTTCAAAGTAAATATTAAGAGGGGGAAATTTCGAAATTTTTAGAGAAGGATCTAGAATTAGGTTTATAAATTAAACACAATATTTTCTTAAAAATACATATATCAAGAGTAGCTTGAAAGATGTATACGTTTTCTACTCTTAAAACACTTTTATCTTCTCATGATGAATATATTGTGTATGAGAATAGTGAGTATGAGCCGTGTGCAGTAACGTGTCCTTTGCCAGGGACCTACACCCAGTAGTATTAAACTGATGCAAGAACAGGTCAATCGTCCGGAGATGAGTTCTATTATTTCAAGGCGTCCTTTGTCAGGGTCCTTAGCGTAATACATTTCAGTCTTCTCTAGCAGCTACGTAACACTCTTTTTCATCAAACATTCTTATATTTTCCTCTCTTTTTATTGTTTCGTATTTTTGTAACTTTTGGTACCAAATTTTTATTGGATATTGGTGTGTCGACAACTTGCAAAACTGTAACACCTTAAAATATAAACAAAGAATTAACGATAGAATAAATATGAATAAAATAATTCATTCATTTACTTTCGTTTTGGTGTGTAATTATGACGGTTGCAAAGCAGGCTAATAATCTTTCTTCTTAATTAAAACATTAACAACTGGTGCATGTCCACCAGAAGCTTATTATATTATTATCCAATATTATCTAATACTAACTGTTTAACACAAAGCACAAAATTCTGCCGGAGTACAATCAGCCTGAAGAAGTGAGCTGCAAGCAGAATCCTAGGAACAGCGTTTTCACAGGTGTGAATGCAAAGAAGATCTCTTCAATAAAAAATACACCTATTGTTGAAGTAGAATTAATCTCATTGGAGCTTATAAAAAATAAGATTTCATTGTTCGGAAGTTTTGATTGCTCTTCTAATAATAACTTGAAATTAAGAAATAATTCACACTATTTATAATGTGAATTTTAGATAAATGTTTCAATATGAAAAAATTAGCATAAAACGAATTTTATGAGATACAATACGTATTTTCTTCCTCGAGCTCGTTTCTCGTAAAAGAAGCAGCCTAAAACAGATGAAAGTCCATCGTCATTCGACTGTCAAGGTCTAGCGACAGCCACGTTCTCTGATGCAAGAATTCTGAATTTATTTTGCTGGTCTTTCGTGAGCTCGGTCGATGGAGCTATCTAGTGGGGCAATTTTAAACTACCCTTTTGCGAGCGAGTTGCAGCTTGGAAACAATTCGCTGTTTACACAACGGCCTCCAGCCGGTTACTGAAGAACATACTATATCTTCAAAGCGGGAATGTCAATTTTGCTGAACTGCGCAAGCGCGTGGCACACCTGCACGCAAGAGTTTGCTGATCGTCTCAGGTGCTTTCAATCCGCTACCTGCACGATCATTTCGAAACACTAACAATAGATCTAAAAGGTTTAACTACGTCAATCTGCCACTAGAGAGCTCTTTTCTCTCCCAGGCATTTCGTGATAATATATATTGTAATATTAAAAAATACAAGGGCCAATAGTAAAATAGATGAGAAGGTACAAAGTCACAACGTTGCGGTGTCAATTGTAATATAAAAATATATTGGAGTTTGAAATTAAAATTACTTACATACCCAGCCCACTCGGCAAGCATTCTCAGTGATACAATGTCCTCCTGCCATAAAGTGAGAAGGGGAGGACTGGTTCGGCCGATAATTTACGTGAAATATACACTTATCTTTCGTAAAAGAAACTTAACTTTTATAAACATTGGTTTAATCATTTCTACCCTCATTACACAAATACAACACTACACCTCACAATTTTCCATTTAAACACTTCCCCAAAAAGACATGCAACTAATCACTACTAAATTATACATGTTACATTTCACTAAATTTCCCACTTTACACAGAATGTGTCCGCTTGAAAAGATATTAAAGTTTATTACTCTTTTAACAAAGTTCATCATATTGGTGTAACCACTGTTCATTATTTAAACCTTCCTTCGTATCATACATTTTTAACAATAAAAGATACAATCGCCACAAGAGTCTTTTCACTTGATGAAATTTCGCTTGCGCATTATAAGGCGAAAAAAGGTACCGAAAATGGCCCTTCGACGAATTACAATACAACTTAAGCAAAATTCAGCACTAACCGCCGTAGAATATTGTGGACCTTACGAGGGCGTGGATGCCTCGACCACGTCTCGCCGCTTTGGCCCCGTCCGTTCCAACGCCTTCCCCAAATTAGCTGCGGTGTCTACCGGTTCTATTCCCTCATCGGATGTTGGATGTCAATTGAAGCCATCTCGAAGCGAATCTCTATGAAGACGTAAATGCATCACTTGCTCTCGTACTGATCAATGTCACCACTCATAATAAAGAATAATTTTTCATCAATTACTAGCTCACTGCGTTAACCGGTCTGTTCATAAATGTCGGTTACCATCTCAGAACGAAAACAACGTTCTAGAATGAGCGGATGCGTCTTTGACAGCGCATTGACGCCTAAGTGTCTAGTCCAAAGAATATCCAGAAACTCAAAACAGAATACTCTCGAAGATCACAGAATTCTAAAAAATCTGAAGTTCTGCAAATTCTCTAACATAATTCGTTCTCAAAATCAAATCACCGAGGTCTCAACAATCTGAAGTATAATGCTAATCACCGTCCTCCTCAAAATCAAATCACGGAATTATATCGACGTGTCCTCGCTCCTATCTTACATAATAAAATCCCTACTCCCCTGACAGAATTAGGTATAAAAGCTCCTCCCCACGGTGACGTCGTTCATCCTCTCTAGCCAATTCCTAGACATTATTTCATCACGTGGCTTTTTCTCAATTGGTTCAACTTTCTGTGACGTGGTTCTTTCTTAACCAATAATGGACTTTATTTAATTAACACCACTTCGTCTTGTGGCTCAGCATTTTTCTATAGTGACCTCTAACGTACAATCAACGGATGTGTGACGCATTTTTCTTACGAGCGTCTATTCATTACTCAAAAGAACCCACTTCTCTGTCCTCTACAAAATACCATTTAAGTTTGACATGTCTGCTAAATATCATTTTATCCTTTCTTTATTGTACGAACACGTGTTACCCTGTACGATTATCATCCTTCATTCTTCTTAGTCATTTTTTTCTGTGTTTTCAAAATGGAGACCTTCGTCGCTCAACATCGTCTATTTTGGTTCTTCTTGCGAAGGGTCTTCGCACAAACCTCCATTCATTCCTTCACAATGCTAAGCCCATGTATCTTTGCCTCATGGTTTCTCGCAATATCACAACTACTCTGTTTGTTCGCCTTTTCCGCAGTGTCTGGACGCTCATTTCTAACGACGACTGCTCTTTCTCTATCATTATTTCATTTTAAAACATGCCAGATCTTGTTCAGAATTACTAGAAATTATTATAATTATTGTTAGACATTCGACAGACCTTTCTNAACTCCCGTGCAAATATATTATTATTAGATTGTTTCTGTGCAAATTTAAGAATATGACTTATATATATATACTTATTTATATTACATGGACAGTCGTCATATCAATTCTGAATGACAATTTTCTAATTTTTATGTAACATTGAATCAATTCTTTAATTTGTATCATATTCTTAAATTTGCACAGAAACAATCTAATAATAATATATTTGCACGGGAGTTTGTTCCTTCGCATTAGTGACGAATTCCCCGTAGCTTCATTAGCTCAAGCTTCTCTCTCTTCAGACTTCGAGTGAACATCTGCCCATAACTGCGTCCGTCATAAAAATTTTGTGAAACGTGTTGTGCTATACATTTCCTTCAACCATGTGATGCGACCATGTGGAACTGTCGTGAATATGGTTTTATTGTTATAATGGAAACAGTGCGATCATATAGTCTTTAAATATTATTGATGGATCCACAGACCGTCGCTTCCTCCTACATCTTCCAACAGCTTGAGACGCTGTTCGCCAACTGAGCATTAACATACGCTACAAGAACATAACTAAGAGATCACATATATTTTACTGACCAGTGAAAATTTAACGAAAAATATGATTTTTATTACCAATTCAACCTGCCTTCATTGACGAATGCAATAACATTTAACAGAATTTTGTTGTACATAATCATAATTCTCTATCTTTAAATTAATGCCATGTGTTTAGTTGATAGGGTGACGGATAGGATACGGAGATAGGGTGACCCCGTCAACAGCATCAAGTCGTGTAGCGCATTCGGTGAGTATACCAGTCTTGGGAAAAACGCCAAGCCATACGACATACCCATAAAACTGAAAGAACATATCAATATTTTCAAATCAAAACAGTTGCAACATCTATCAAGAAAATAATAGAATTTAGAACTTCGTCTGAACCTCGCCACAAGATCTGTAATTAATGAATCATCAAAAAATCTGGAAAAGATCTGGTATATGAAAAGGTGCCTCAGTACTGGGTTCTGATGAAGAAACATTTTCACATTATATGCATTGTATTAAAAAATACAATTTTTTCTCCATAAGTTCAAACATGCATAAGATCATTCTTTATTCTTTCATGCAACTCACACTTTCCACTACAACTTCTTAATCAGACGTAACGTAATGAAAATGGACGAAGGCGCTGTGAACTTGCCATAAATACAGTTCCATTCTATATTCATTGGATAACGTGAATTCAAGCTCAGCTAGAGCATAGCATTATTAAGGACGATTTTTAATAAATATTGATTAAATGTTATAATTTCCATTCATGAAAGATTAAGTATATCGGTGCAATTTCATAAGTACAGTCCCATTCATGCTCATATGCAACATTGGTGGAACCTCCCTACTTTAGAAAAAAACGGAATTAAGAGTGTTAATAAATTTAAAATTCTCTATGAAACAAAACAATATACAAACCTCATTTATTTTTTTCTAAAATACCATATTTTTGTATAATTCATGCTTGTTTGTCAATGAACGCAGTTATTACATATTTAGCTCTTATTTATGGAGTAAACCTGTTAAGTAATGATTATTTTCTTCAGTAAAGATAGATGAAAGGAATGAAAAACTTGATTCATCATACAAATGGGAAAATAAAAAGACATTTAGAAGAATATTTCCACGAAAAAATGCGAAAGGAAAAAGAAAATTCTAAGGGGGTAGAGAGAACGTTATGCAGAAGACAGTGCAAAGCAAAGGAATGAACCCATTTTCATCCCTGTCTATGTAGACAGGTAAATACCATTACTTGCGAATGTTACCTTATTCCCACCAATGAAAAAAATGGTTTAGAGCCGTCTAGGTCTGTTATTTTCAACTCTAATTTTAATTTGTATTAATTTTTCCTCCGGCTTAATGATCCTTAGAAGCGGTGCTCGATACTGGAGCTCTTGACGTTCAGGATGGTCCTGGTGTCATGGTTCGTCTGTATGTCACGATCCTTTGTCTTGCTCCATAAACCCTTTGACTCTCCAATTACTGGAACAGTAAAACTCAGGAAAAGGAACGATTAGGAAATGGCTGTCTCTACTTGTCCACCAAATATTACATGAAGGTTACCTGAGTATAGTTGCAACCATCTGATACACATTCATATTGCGACTTAACGAAGCTGACGGACTTTTCTCGTACTTCTCAGGGTTCATGGGTTCGGGACCTCTCCTACCATGGATGAGGACGATAACTTGGTTCTCTTTACCGAACACGAATCTAGTAAATTTGTGTTTATTGACCCGCAGAATTTCATGCATTATTTACTACAACAAAACATAATAAATTTATTCCCAAATACCTAACTAAAACTCCCACATTAACTAAAATACCAAAAATACTTCTTTCTAATACATCTCGCACACGCGCGCGCCACTGTATTCAGTGTCCTTTCCATTTTCAGGACATGCATGCGGTCTTTGAAGCTTCATTAATACTTTGGACCTATTCGCAATAACCAACTCCCAGGTCATTTGCATGGTTGAAGTTTACTCACAACTTTGGAGAATTCCTTCAGTAGACATAGTTTCCTGGAAGGTCGTTGCCCTGCTGCAGGTGTGAGCAAACGCCAATTTCCCCTTTCATTTCTAAACGACAGGTAGCAAGGTGGGAGCGACGTTGGGCTCGGCGACGAGGTTCACTTGTTCACAAGCCGTCCCAGCTGACTTAAAGTAGACAAGCAGTGATGCGTCTGGCTCGCGACATCTTACGCGAATTAACTGTGCGCCGTTACGCTGTCAGTGGATTAACACTAATATATCGTCACTGTTCATGAATGTTACGTTACGCGTCCACGCACTTTGTTCCATTGTTCTCAAATCGTAATTCATTTAACGTCCTTTCGTAGTATTACGCGCATATGTTGCTGGTTATTGTTATTTACAATAACTTCCCGAGTTTCACTCGTGGTTCGAATTCACTTTGTACACTACTGCAAAATGAAAAAAGAACACCATGAATTCGTGGACCCACCAGAAGGAATTTTTATTGACACATTCTAGAGGACGTATACAACAAACGATCACACCGACAGAGCCATACGCATATGAGTATAGTCGGCAGGGCGTGAAAAATGCCACAGCTAATACCCTGTATACCCTCCTTTTGCAGCAATGCAGGCTACAATTCTCCCATGGAGATGATTGTAGAGGTGACGAATGTAGTCTTGTGGAATGGCCTGCCATGCAATTTGTACCTGATGCCTCATTTGGGACAGATTTCTTGCCGGGCCTACAGAGCACGCAATATGACGTTTCATCCAGTCCCAAACACGCTCAATGGGGGACAGATCTGGGGATCATGCTGGCCATGGTACTTGACGTACACCTTGGAGTGCAAGTTGGGTGACACGGGCTGCATGTGAACGTGCATTGTCCTGCTGGAAGAGGACATCACCTTCTTGGTGCACGAACGGTAGCACGAATGATGTTTTGGATGTACCGTGCACTGTTCAATGTTCCCTCTACGATCACCAAAGGAGAACGACCATTGTAAGATATGACTCCCAACACCATGATGCCAGGTGCTGGTCTTTTGTGTCTCTGTCTTATACACTCAAGACGTTGGCGCTCATCTGCTCGACGCCACATACGCATACGACTGTCATTGGCACCAAAGCAGAAGCAACTCTCATCACTGAATAACAAGTCATCATTCGTCCTTCCATAAACGCCTATTGTGATGCACTTCAAGCCATCGGGTTCCCAGAGTTCCCAACATGTTGCGCAATATTATCTAACCGAAATTCATTTATGTATTTAAAACATTTTGAATTATAATTATTGAAAATAGTTAATTATTAATTAATGGTTACAATATTTCACTGCATTCCAATTTATTCATTCAATTGGTTTCCTACGAAGTACAAATTTTCCTTAGTGCGCATGCACTCAAAGAGATCAATCATTATCCAAAAAATCAGTCTTAAAATAAAAGTATGTGTTTGGTAACATTACTTTATTATAATAGTAGAAGGTTATTGTGTCTGAACATTTTTAATTTTATAAATTGACATAATAAAGATAAATTCTGTTCAACTACAAAAAGAAGACATTATTGTACAATCAAACAAAAATAGTAGTGATTGCGAAGAAAAATATGCAGTAAGATAATTTTCAGGCAAGAACACAAAAAATAAATTTGTATACTATTCATTGCATTGTATAGACAATAATTCAGTTGATCTTATTAAGTATGTTGTCTTTTCACATATATACAAAGTGGAAATGAAGAATTGTGTTCGCAACAAGGGAAATTGAGTGGTTGCACTCCCATTTAGGCTTTGCACTACACTTCAAAATCGTCAATAAATCAAATCAGCTTTTACAAGGATCATGCTGAAGATGGAAATAAATGATGACAAAGTGTTCATAGATTCAAACAGTGATCACTCAGTATAAATAATTTATAGAAAGTGTTTTAACAACTGAGAGTTATTGTCCTCGATAAAAAACAGCTATTGTGTAGATTGTCTACTTAATGCAACAAAGGAAAGTGTTGGCAGGATCAGTTTTTATAAACCATTATACAGTATAATATCATTGTTACAGTAAATCTTCATGATTTTGATACAAATATGACGTTAAAATGTCTTTTTATGAATCCGGTTAACAGTAAAAATATATGAGTAATAATTTTGAAATCAGGATAAATTGAAAGTAGCTAGACAGATTGGCAAAATTTAACTGAGAAATATTGTTTGCTATTCTACTATTATCTGAAGCAGTTTGAAGAAAATAGGATCATATGTTACGAATTTTTTGAATTGCATTTAGGAGTAAATTAATATACATTTTCTTAGTTTAATCTAAGTTCACTGATTTAAAATTGAAAATTGTACTTTAAGATTTACGTAAGTTACTTTGAGAATTAAAACTAATGTTAATTGTAAATGTAGTTGAATAACACTCCTACGTTTTCAATTATAAAGCTTGATTATCTCATTTCCATTCTAGAACCGAAAAAATCAGAAATTGCAAAGGAATTCATGTAACATTAAGAGCTTATTTTTGAGCAAAGTAAGTCAATTTTCGTCTCTAACGATGAACTCTACAGCCTTGATAAAACATTAAATTACACGTATAACATATGGAAAATTTATTTAAACATTCAATTATTACGGAAATGACAACACACTGTCTATCTTGAACTTATATGACAAATAAATGTTTCGATTTTAATTTCGGAATAACAAAAATTGGTTTTTTTAGAACTCACGTGAGTTAGAAGTTGAGAGAACAGCACGTAGGAGATCCGACATCAGAGGATGAAGTTGCAGTTATAAGACTGTAGAGTAGTCAGTTGAGAGGGGAAAGTAGACGACGAATTGTGAAGTGGAGATTGAAGACAGGAACGAAGACACACAAGCAGAAGATGAAGAAGATGCGAAGCGATGAAGGAAGGTGTAAAATATGTGCCGCATGGATGTAAACGTAAATTAGAAGTGTAAGAAAACATGTATATCAGAAAACTGATATGTAAAATGGAAAAGAATAAGAGTATGATAATCATGAATGAATGTGAAAGACGCGTATGAAAGTGAGGATCAGATATTGACGAGATTGTATGTGTAAATAGTATGTGTGATTGTATGAGTAAATGGGAATTGAAGAAGGTGAGGGAGGGAAAAGAGTACATGAGAGTGGTTGAGTGAGGATACTGTGTAGATGAATAGAATAAATGAGTGTGACAAAGAATGAGTAAAATAATATGTGGAGGAAAGGGGAATGAATGAAAGAGAGCGTATGAGAATTAGTTAGAGTGGTTGAGAGTGATGAGAATGCCTGAATAAGAGTAAGTGCGTAAGAGTGAAGGAGACTAAATATTTATGGATTTGAGAAATTGTGTGAGTAAATGAAATGGTGTGAGTAAATAACAGCGTGAAACATGGGATACAGTGAATGAGAGAGGATCATAGTTTTTGGATAAAAATAAATGGATGAGATGTAGGAAAGACAACGAGAGTATGACATGATCAGAGTATGAAAGACGTGGGAATGAGCATGTGAGAATATAATAGTGCACGAAAAAAAAAATTAGAATGAACAAGTGTAAATGAGTGAGTGAGATAGTTAGTAAAACGAGTATAAGTGAATAATATGTCACTTAGACAGAGAGATTCATGTACGTATATATTGATGTAAAATGTTCTTTCCAGTAAGGGGATTATGGATTAGAATAAGTACATGGAAGTGGATAAATGGTATGGAGTGTGTGAGAGTGAATAAATAGCAGTGTACGAATGTGATTGGAAATGAGGGGATTAGTGTGTGCAAGTGAGAGGAAAAGTGACAGTAAATAATGAAAATGTATGATATTGAATGAGACTGATTGTATGATGACAAATGAACGAGTGTGTCCATGAGTTTGTTTGTACAAGTAACAAGAATGCATGTGACAAAAACATGAGAGTTAGTGAGAAGTGACAATTCATGAGTGGCAATATATGTGAGAGAGAGGAAGGATGTTTGTGCATATGGTGGGGAGATAACGAACTGTAGTGAGTATAGAGAGTGTGTGAGAATTAGCTAAAGAGTGATTGAGAGTGATTAGAATACCTGAATTTGAGTGGGGAAGAGTGAAGGTATGGATATGAGAGATCATGGGAGAAAGTGGTGTGAGTAAATAATAGTGTGAGACATAGAACGAGTGAACGAGATAGGATGAAAGTTAAGGGTGAAAATAAGAGCATATGATATGCGACAGAGCAATTGCAAGTAAGAAGTGAAGAAATGAGTGAATATGAGAGAATGCGCAATAATGAATGCTTGACCGACTGAACAATAGTAAATAATGGGAGAGAATGAGTATGAATGAATGTGAGTAGATTTATGTCACGGAATGAAGGAGCGAGTGGATGAGAACGAGAGTATGACAGAATGAATGCGAATTACACAGTCAAAGTAAGGATAGTGTGCGTGTAAGTAGTGAGAGAAATAGTGTGGAAAGAGTATATGATTATATACAAAGAACCGAGATTGCGTGATTAGAAATAGTGTCTTTAATTGAGCTAGAGCGATAATTTGAGAGTGGGTGATAGTATAACAGCAAATGCAGGAGAGTGTTTCCACGAGTTTGTTACTACGAGTAACAAGAATGTATGTGAGAAAAACATGAGAATTAGTAATTAGTAATAATTCATAAGTGGAAGTATGTGTGAGAAGTTGGGAGGATGNCTGCATATACTAGGGAGATACCGAGTAACAAGAATGTATGTGAGAAAAACATTAAAAATAGTAAGTAGTGATAATTCATGGGTGGCAGAATGTTTGAGAGTGAGGGAGGATGTCACTGCATATACTAGAGAGATAACGAGTAACAATAACGTATGTAAGAACAACATGAGAACTAGTGAGTATTGATAATTCATGAGTGGCAGTATGCGTGAGCGGGAGGGAGGATGTCATGCAAAAGTGGAAAGATAACGACTAACAAGAATGTATGTGAGAAAAACATGAGAACTAGTGAGTAGTGATAAATCATGAGTATGTGTGAGAGGGAGGGAGGATGTAAGTGCTTATGGTGGGGAGTTAACGAGTAACAACAATGTTTGTGAGAAAAACATTAGAAATAGAAAGTAGTGATACTTCATGAGTGGCAGTATGTGTGAGAGGGAGGGAGGATGATAGTGCTTATGGTGGGGAGATAACGAGTAAAAAGAAAGTGTGTGAGAAAAACAAGAGAACTAGTGAGTGGTGATAATTCATGAGTGGCAGTATGTGTGAGAGGGAGGGAGGATGTAAGTGCTTATGGTGGGGAGATAACGAGTAACAACAATGTTTGTGAGAAAAACATTAGAAATGGTAAATAGCTATAATTCATGACTGGCAGTATGTTTGATAGTGAGGGAGGATTTCACTGCATATATTAGGTAGATAACGAGTAAATAGAATGTATGTGAGAAAAAAATGAGAACTAGTGAGTAGTGATAATTCATGATTGGGAGTATGTGTGAGAGAGAGGGAGAATGTAAGTGCTTATGGTGGAGAGATAACGAGTAA
>NNCF01125988.1:0-47941 GCA_002313205.1 Laupala kohalensis | reverse complement strand
GGGAGGGAGGATGTCAGTGCTTATGGTGGGGAGATTACGAGTAACAAGAATACATGTGAGAGAAACATCAGAACTATGAGTAGTGATAATTCACGAGTGGCAGTAAGTATGAGAGGGAGGGAGGATGTTTGTGCTTATGGTAGGGAGATAATGAGTAACAAGAATGTATGTGAGAGAAACATGAGAACTAGTGAGTAGTGATAATTCATTAGTTGCAGTATGCGTGAGAGGGATGGAGGATGTCACTGCGAGAGTGGAGAGATAACGAGGTACAAGATTGTATGTGAAAAAGGCTGAGAGCTAGTGGGTAATGATAATTCACGAGTGGCAGTATTTTTGAGAGGGAGGGAGGATGTCACTGCATATAGTGGGGAGATAACGAGTAACAAGAATATATGTGAGAAAAACTTGAGAACTAGTGAGTAGTGATAATTTACGAGTGGCAGTAAGTATGAGAGGGAGGGAGGATGTCAGTGCTTATGGTAGGGAGATAATGAGTAACAAGAATGTATGTGAGAAAAACATGAGAACTATAGAGTTGTAATAATTCATGAGTGGTAGCATGTGTGAGAGTAGTGATAATCCATTAGTAGCAGTATGTGTGAGAGGGAGGGAGGATGTCAGTGCTTATGGTGGGGAGATAACGAGTAACAAGAATGTANAAACATGAGAACTAGTGAGTAGTGATAATTCTTTAGTGTCAGTATGCGTGAGAGGGAGAGAGGATTTAACTGCAAGAGTGGGGTTATAACGAGTAACAAAAATATATGTGAGAAAAACATGAGAATTAGTGAATATTCATGAGTAGCACTACAGGATCATTTAAGAATACACTTGATTAATGTAAATTGTGGGGTTACTTGACCAAAACATACGTGTATGTGAAAATGGGTGACAATGTGTGAAACAGTGAATAAATGAGTGACGTTTGTGAGCTATAGATTGAGAGAGAAAGAATGATTGGTAGGAAATGATAGTGATGGAGATTGCGTTAGAGAATGCGAGTTAGTACGTGTGGATTAGAGTTATGTGAGAGTGTGATTAAGTGAATGAGGGAGTGTACATTAGCGTGCGAGGATGAAAAGAGAATATATGAGATTAAGTGCTTGAGAGTGAGTGTCAGTAAGTCCTTCATGAATGTCATTTGATGAGAGAGTGTGATAAAAAATTTGGGTGTGTTTGTGAGAAGGAAAACGAATTGAAATTATGCGTGATTTATGAAAATGCGTTTGGCCATTTATGAGATAATTGTAGGGGTTATAATTTAAGGAATGAGTTTGAGTGAATATTTTAGTGAGTGAAATGTCTGATAGGGAGAACATAAGAGTGTGTAAATGAGAGAATGGATAAGAAATTGGTGTGAGCGTATTTGAGAGGTGAGTAATATTTTATAGTGCGAGGGTAATGAGCTTGCAAGGATGAGATTAAGATTATGGAACTGGTAGTGAGATGGTATTTACACGTCAGACAGTTCCAGATAGTGAATATCTGTGGGTAGGTGAGAAGTGAGTAAATGAGAATATGATAATGAATACATGAGTGATTGACTGATTTGTAATTAAACGAGACAGTGTACGATAGTGTATGGATGAGGGAAGGTGAATGAAATTAAGTACTAAGAGTGAAAAGATGAGAGTGTGTAATTAATGACAGTGGTAGATTTATGATCGAGGGTGAGAGTGTGTGAGGGTAAGAGCCCGAAAGGGAAAGTGAGCGCGTGCAAAGTAATTGAGACTGCGTTAGTTAGAGTATTTGATACGAATAGTTTGAGTTTGTCAATGAGTGTGAGTACGCCAAAGTGTCTGTCGGAAAGAATGAGAGGGAATGAAATATTGAGATAATACGACAGACTGAGTGAATAAAGGCAGTGGGTTGTGTGAATGAGAGTTTCAGTGCTGTTTAATGGATGAGTGAATTATAAAAATGGTAGGAGAATGCTCGAGAGTAGTATATAAAGTAAACAGAGAATGGTTGAAAATGAATCGACGGGAATGATATGTGCAAACATGAGAGTTGAGAGAGTTTGTAAGGGAGAAAGTAAGACTGGGGTAAGGGAAGTAATTCGGGGGTGATGGTGAAGACTGATTCGAAGGGTTGAGAAAGTTAGTAAATAATAGTTACTGTGTAGAGCGAGTAAATGTTGTGAATAAATAATAATGGATAATGAATATATGAGATGAATGGTTATAGAGAGTAAATGTAACTATGACAGAAAGTGAGGATCGAGATGTATGTGTGCAAGAACGTGACAATGATTGTAAGTAATGCAGAATGTGTGAATCAATGAGACAATGTGCATGAGTGAGAATGAGTAAGTGAGAATAGCTGTGAGAGTGATTTTGTTAGGAGTGAGAACGAGTGACGTCAATGTGAGAGTGAGTCACCGAGTGAGACTGGAATTGAGTGAGTGCAAAAGAGTATGAGAATGAGTGATTACGATAGAATGAATGAAAAAATTAATGAGTGAAGAATGATTGCACATGAGAGTGAGAGAGAATAAATATAAAGTGAGAGCGATTTTTTTTAAATAGTGAGATTTATGGGGTGTTATTTAGATGGAGTGATATCAAGTCTTGTCTGGAAGGGATTGTGGTTGAGTGAAAGTGGCATATTCTTGAGACGTGGAAATGCGATGAATGTGTGTTGACTTGATGCATCTGAGAGTCTGAAAAGAAACATCTCTATCAGTACACTAGTCATTATGGCTCTTTTTAAAGTAACAATTCTCCAAAAGTACATGTAACGAACATAGAGTGAAATGTTTACCAAACTAATTCATTCCTTTTTTTTCATTTTCCTCCTTTACAAAATTTTTACATTCTTTGAAACTAAATTTGATTTTTGACATGACATTTCAACAAATATGGTCGTTAAATATATGAGGGGTTTTTCCTAAATGCAATTCATATATTGGTTTAAAGCAAAATAACAAGTTTTTTGTATCTGAAAAAGTAGTGTAGTTATGCATTTTATGGTTTAAAATAGTATTAAAAAATTTAGTCATGCTACCTTCAATTTACATATTTCAACCACAATACGTATCATTTTGTTCATTCATTCCATAAATTGAAAATATGAATAATAATTCATGAAAAATACATTATATGAAATAGTTTAACCTTTTATAAATACGAGTAATATTTTGCTAAGTTANTATTTTAACCTTTTATAAATACGAGTAATATTTTGCTAAGTTAAATAAAAACATACTAAGCTCTCGATTGTCCGATGTAATATGGCGAATGATCGGGCGGATAGTGAAAAGGTCGGATAATCCAAGAATGATGAATTATAACGAGTTATTATTTTGCTCTTGGTTTTATTTTAGCTAAAAGGCTGTTTAGCTGCATAGTTGCCATCGTCAGTAGCATACACTGAGTATGGAGGAAATTTTGACTTCATAACACCTAATAATTTATCATTCTTTGATGGTGTTGCCAACATACTACAACTACCATGCCATGTAGTGTTGCCAAAATACCATGTAGTGTTGCCAACATACTACAAAAACCCATCCTGGCCCGGGTTTTTCTCCGTTTTTCCTTCTGGTAGAGGCGGATTTATCATACAGGTTCTCTAGGCTTTGTCTAGGGGCGTGTTTATTGTAACAATAAATCGTGAATTTAGTGTTATTTCAATTCTTATGATTTTTAAACACTATACTCAGAATAATCTATAGTTCGATAATAACTTGTACATGTAAATTTATAAACATATTTGCGTTAAATTACAAACATATTGACATTATATATGTATTATAACTCGCAGCTAACTTTTTATCTTATCTAGGAACTTTTGCTGAAATTTTTGAATCCGCCTCTGCCTTAGGGCCCTTGATCGGAATTGATGGGATGGTCCCTTGCTTGCTTCCGGAGAGTAAATTAGTTTTTTTCCCTACACGTGGTCATACGCAGTTTGTACTGTTTTTTGACAATAAATTTATTACTACCAAGTATCCGATAATCCAGACTAATTTTAACACATTTCCTATGCAGATTTTTGCAGAATTTTCGTTTGGAAGTGAATTTGTATAAAACGTTGATAATATAAATAAGTATAAATAAATAAATACATTTACTGTCAAAAAGCAGTTACAAACTGTGTATGACCACGTGAAAGACAATAAACTAATTTATTCTCCGGGAGCAAACCATCCCATAAATTCCGATCAAATGCCCTGAAGCAAAGGCGGATTTAACATTTTAGTGCACTCAGATAAGAATGTAAATAGATCGCTACATGTTATAACATTAACATAATATCAACAAATTTGTGTTAATAAAACACAAGAAAGTTATTTCACAAGTATGTATTATTATCATACAATAGATTCTTCGGAAAACAATGTTTAAAATTGATGAAAACAATAATTCAAATTGTCATGTTCAGTAGATAATACGCTATAATAGACGATATGAGATAGACTATTCCTTGTTGTGGCACCTCGGCAATGAATAGACCCGGTTTTCCCCTTGGGAAACGGGAAGGATTTAAATCTGCAAATGTCTCATCGCTGCAGTGCAGGTATAAACGCTTGCTTTGTTGTCATGACCTCTGGTTGTGGTTTGTGTAGTGTACCATATAAGTACAGTAATAATAATAATAATAATAATAAATTTATTGTAAAAAACAGTACAAACTGCGTATGACCACAGTATAAATAAGTTGTACAGTACAGCTACCAAAAAAAATCCAATTTTTTCCAAATCTAGGCTGAATAATACATTCGGATTACGTGACACCGGATTATCACCAACTTACTTATTTAATTCCCTTATTATAGAATTCCTCTAAATATCTTGTAGAAACGACCATTGTCAGAAAACGCTACAAATCGTTAAAGTAAACAATGGAATAGGTACGCTGTCAGAATAAGTATTCTCAAATTTTGTAGACGTGAATAGAATGTAAAGACTTATCACGGGAATGCTCATTAGCCACAGACATTATCAGAAGAGCACAAACAGACGTGGAAATAAACGTTCCTGTTGTTTATATTCCGTACATTTCTGGTCCTTATTCACAAAGTGTACATTTACAATTCGCTACAAACAATTCATGTCGATAGGCAATATATTCCATGCATTAGGCGACACACAATGCAGAAAAAATACAACGTTAGGTTCCTCTCATTACTCCAATAAAAGAACAAGATCGGAGCAAGACATCGGAACCAACGTAACCTATAAGAAATTACTAAAGAAAAATTTAGATGTACCAGTACTTACAATAAAATAATATATTTCATTCTTTACGCGTGTATTTTAAAGTAATTTAATTCTCGTGCTATGTAGTCAGTTCATCAATAAAAGTAAACTAGTTCAAAAAACATGATATTGTGAAGACGTTACAAGAGCTCTCAAAATGGAAAAAGAGAATTACTAACGCAAAAGAGATATTGAATTTCAGAGTAGATGGGAAAATATCAAGTTTCCTTTCTAGACGGAGCAAAAGTCAAACGAAATTCAAATAAAGAGAGAAACCAACGTTTCATTGTTAAAACAATTCAAAAGAAGGATAAGAGCAGGAATAATTGTTTCAATGGAATAGAAGTAAAGTTGGAATAGAAGTAATGTGCTCAGACGAAGAAAAAAT
This sequence comes from Laupala kohalensis, assembly GCA_002313205.1. NCBI lineage: Eukaryota > Metazoa > Arthropoda > Insecta > Orthoptera > Trigonidiidae > Laupala > Laupala kohalensis. The sequence goes on along the minus strand of NNCF01125988.1, from coordinate 42,346 downwards.
GAATCCGTAGAAAGAAAAATAATGGCTTTAAAGGAGAATCCAAGTAATGAAAGTCGTAAAACTCCCGAGTTAAAACAAGTGTAATATATTTCACGAAGACAATGCTGCAATTTCGGGGTACGTTGAACAAATCATCAGTACAAGGCCGTGTCGAGTAATAAAATCCCTTCTCCTAGACTCGTCACGAATTCGAATTAGCAAGCGAAGATCGTTTCCTGAAGTTGTATCACAAGTGGATGCATGCGAACAACAATTACTTGTACGGAGTTGCTTTTATGATCGTGTAGATGAGAAGATATTTCTCTACTCGGACTGGCAGCAACGAGCACGACAGAAAAGGGAATGAAAATTGTACATTGAAACCACGAGATATAAATCACAGCTACTCATATTACTAGTAAAGGGTTGTGGTGAATCTAATTTTGAGGTTAAAGATTCAAAAAAGTAGTGAACACCATGACCTTAAGTGTAATCAGGGGTGGGTTTTACGAAATGTTTGTGTGTTTTAAAACGAAGATTCGAGTGAAACATGAGTTAATCCTCCCACATGAACTTTCTTATTAGTTAACGGTTCGTTTTAAAATTATGCTATGCTCAGATAGAATTTGTAGATTTTAATTCTAAAACATTTAAATAACAAAAATTAATTACTAATACATTTTTCATATACTATTTAATTACTTTTATTTCACCAACATATATTGTCTTAAAGCAAAAAAAAGTCAAGAATAATCTCGTGAAAATTCGTGGCCATATAATACTACCAGGCTACGTCCCTAGTACAGGAGTACAGAAGTTACAAAAAAAAATATTTAAAAATAAAAAAGTAAATCAAAATTGTACGACTATGATATCACTATCTCTTCGACTACCCTATCATTTATCTAGGCGCCCGAGGAAAACCTGAGGAAAGAAAATGGTCTGATAGGGGTTAAGGTAGTACTTCACGTAAGATCTTCTCAAAAGTTAATGGACTTCATGTATTCATGAACTTCACTATTACGGAATATTATAATTAGATTATTCATCCATATAGTACAATTCATTTCAAAATATCTTGAGAAGTGTGTTTAAACATTTTAAATCAGGGTGTATGGTCGTAAACAATAAAAATCCATTCGAAATTTCAAACTTTTAATGTGACTGTACCAGGATTGTAACTTAAAGAAAAAAAATCTTTAAATTTAGACTACACCATAATATATCAAACTGTGACAATAATTATTATTTAAAACTTATTAGATTACTTGAGATATGTAACATGTATTAAACTATGAATTTCAAAATAATACAAACTAAAATAATTCGTGTTAATTTACACTTCATTCGCGGCAACGTTGCATTTTACATTTTAAAATTGGTAGCATTGTCATTTCTATCTGAGCTTGTTACTANTCATTCGCGGCAACGTTGCATTTTACATTTTAAAATTGGTAGCATTGTCATTTCTATCTGAGCTTGTTACTAGTAAACAACGATGTAAATAGATGAAAGTTTTTGACGTCACTTCCAACGTTGATTATTCATAGAATGTCTTTAAAATCATCTTGTTGTATGTGGAAAGGCAAAGTAGTCTTTGAAAAAATATTCCATCAATATACAGCTCAAAGTAATTTATTTCAATGTCAATTTGAAAATATTAAAAATTTCACATCAATGCTCTGATCTCTTTGAACTCCATATACTGAGAAAGTTAGAATGCCGTGGCATTAGTTTTCGCACTCTGATGGCGACAGACAAAATAAGTGGTTCACTTGATGTAGTGCGGTGTTGTGACGTTTCACTACCGAAATCTCGAGTAGCCTGACATTTCCTTTTTTTCGAATATCTCACTTTAGATCCCGTGACTTATGATTGTCATGAGGTTTTCATACTTTCAGAATTACATGAACAATTTAAAATAGTTTAAAGAAATTCCTACATTTTTCTTATAGTTTTTTCTAGTTAAGTTGAAAATTCATGAAATCTCATAAGAGACCATATTAAATTAAAGTCGCAATAACTATTCTCTTGAAGGTCATGAAACTTTGTCCCTACGTTAACAGTCATAATATCAACAAGTTTACGAAATATAAACAAAATATTACATTTTCTATTTTATGTGAAGTACTGCCTTAAATATTTTGTCCGCGAAAAAAATTGTAAAGAAGTCAGATTCAACAAAAATGATCTATTGAAAATTCGTATCTTTATGGTTCNAATTGTAAAGAAGTCAGATTCAACAAAAATGATCTATTGAAAATTCGTATCTTTATGGTTCTTTTTGATCATTATCTTTCGTTGATGAAAAATAAGCCAAACACAAAATGTTAAATATTGAAAATATATTAACGACCAGATGAGTAATATTGACCCCAAAGTTAAGTGTACCTAAAGAGACGTTGAGTTAAGGTCGGTAATGATGAATGCAAGGAACAAGAGAAACTATTCCCATCTGTATTAAAGAGTTGGTAGTAGAAGATCACAAAGTACTAGGAACAAATCAATGTATTCATAACGGGGATTAAGAATGTAAAAAACAAATCGTTTGTTTAGTATACCAAGATTCATGTAAAAGTGAATAGAGAAAATTCAATATGGCTGTCCGGGACAATAAAAAACATAATACCAACTCCAAAAAGTAAAGCTCAAATTCATAAGGAAACTACCATCTTGAGAGTTGAGCTGTGATTTGTAATCAGCTGATGTTTTGCAACGTTAGTGTCTGGCAACCCTCGTGTCTGTAAATGTAATGGATTTGAAAGAGCTATACGTGTACTAAGATGTCATAGAGCAATATAAGAAGCTAGTTACAAAGGGAAGTTGACGACACACTCAAATAAAAAGTTGCTGGAGACATAATGCAAATTACGTAGTGTACGCGTGATTGGTGCATCGTAAAAATTCTAATAGGTATGATGGCAACGCTGTGAAACACTTGAATAATATTTTATAAGTTACACAATAAATCCAGCAAGTGATAAAAATCTTCTTTCCCAATTAAGTTTGTGTTTGTTAGTGCGGCCCATGGCTTCTCATTACGAATAGAAGTATTGCTGCATACTCGGTCACAATTCGCAGATAGAAGCACTAGGCACATCACGAACCATGTACACTAAATTCCAGGTTTACGAAGACAACGTACAACCGGTCGTTGAATAACCAAGTGAGCAGCGAGATATATGGTATATGTTCAAAGAGTTACGGAAACTCATCAACAACACATGGGAAATATCACCAAGTGCTGCCCCTTGGGAATCAACTACCTTAATACAATATTTTGCAATAAACAAAATGGATCAATAGCAAAACCACACAATACATTTGTTACATAGCCAGAACTAAACAAAATAAAACAAGTAAGTGATCACATGAGGTAGATATGAGGGGTTCCAGCGATTTCATAACAGTAACTAACTCCCGCTTATGACGGTTTTCAACATCAACTGCCAATGATGCTATGTCGTGATATGGTACGTCAGATCGTCATTGGACAGTTCGATTAATATCTGATGAGGTCAACAGGTCGATATATTTAGAAATAAGTTACGTACAATATTAGACATTCCCATTATCTCCGACTGGATCAGACTAACAGAACATGCTGAAAGTCAAAACAAATGTTTTTCATGGAATTGAAACAATTTCTCAGTAACAAAAAAGAAATAACAATATATGCGAATTTCTTATGAATGCGACCAGATGCTTTTGTGTGATCTCCCATCAGGAGGAGTCGGTAACATGGAAACATCTGACAGCAAATGTTGGGGATAGAATCTAATTATCCGTTTACGTTGATCAACCAATAATTCGTTCCGTTTCAGTGATATATTTCTTCACATGCAAACAAATAACTAAATGAGTAGTATTTTAACTTTTCTCATTTAAAACGGGTTGGCGTACGATACCAGGGAATCCCGAAACGACGCCAAACTAACCCACTGTTAAGAAAAAGTGTATTATTTAGCTCAGTGTGAGGAATTTTTTCTAATTCGCATAAACATGACATAGTGGTATAACATGAAAAGGATGGATCCCCTCCGCGAAATGTTGAAAATTCAAATCCTATATAAACCACGTATATTTGAGAATGAAACTCCGACCTGTTTCAATCACCATCAGATTATCAAATTCTTAAATCATCAGATCAGACAAAGCCAATAATACTATGCTGACAAATGAGACAAAAAACTTAACTTGACATTATTATCTCATCTCATTTTACCGTATTTTCTTTCAGCTGAACCTGACTCCAAAATTGCTGGATGGGTCGGAAAATGAAAAGAAAATTGCAGGTAATGAGCACGACCTCTAAATCGACCTGTGCACATACCATTGGCTGTGAAGGCAAGTCAACAAATTCGTAGATTGGCCAGGTTCTAAATATAATTGTTCCAAAATATTAAGTGACAGAGAAAGTGAGAAATCTTACTTATGATTCCATGAAATAATTATTTTGTTTTCACAGTGTCACGTTTGCAAAACTCATGTGTAAAATGTTAAAAGATACGTCCAACATCTAACCTACTTCCCTCACCCTTTTTACGCTGCGGAGGAAGTCCGTCATATGAGGATAACAATCGTCATATCATGATCATAAAAGTTATCCAGGATTATAACCAGAATCTTTATATTATGGACTGGTGTAGTGTTCAGACCACTTCAATCATTAATCATTCTCCACAATATTTTCTTCCTCTGAAATTATTCCATTGCCTAACCTTTGTGTTATCTATATCCAAATCCTCTTAGACCGAAGTTCCTCCAGCAAACGCAACGGCGAAGCGTCAAACTGTAACAAATTCATATTTCCATGACTACATATCAACACCCGTTGTTGCAAACGAAATAATATGTCTGAACAACTGGTGTGAATACAACGTATGTACACGTAAGAAAATAAAATGTGGAGAAAATGAGAGAAGAAGTAAAACATTCTTGAAAAGAAATCTACGAAAAGGACCACACTATCTAAAAGTAAATGGCTAATTGAATCATATCACGAATCATCAACAATTTTTAACTTTGAACTTTTTATCATTAAACTTTTTATAATATTACAAATTTTAGCTATAGTTAGAGAACCGAAAAAATCATCTTATTTATGGTTCCGATTCTAAATATGTGTAACAGAATTATAGTTTTGGTTCGTGTTCAAATAAATAAATAAAGTTACCTGAAAAGCGGCGAGTGCCTGTGAGCACCTTTACGTGAATAAGCTACTGTCTGAGACTCAGTGTCCTTTAGTTAATTTATAGCAATTACTCATTAGCGGGGCGACGTAACATTTGTACAAACGAATATCGACGATGAAGTCTAAAAGTAACTTACATTAAGAATACCAATATTGTGAATAAGAAAGAAACCGACAGTGCTGGTTCAACAGAAAACTGTCAGTCTCAGATAAGAAGGACACAAATACCTCCGAAGGTGAACTCTTGCCAGCAACTCCAATAACTTTTCCTCTATCTTCTACGATATCTCCTGCAAGTGCTAGCACAGTGAGTGATACGAACAGCACTATCATCAAGGTAATCATTCCGATCGATGTAACCTTTCGATGCGCAGAGCTCTTCTCAAAATCTCATCACATCTATCAGACAAATATTTCGCGGAAACATTTCGTCTTACGTAGTGCGATCATGGTATGTTTGATGTGCATTACACTTCCAATAATTTTTTCAGCTTCACCATCGAAGATCGCAATTTTTTCTTGTTTCTTCTCATTAAGCCGTCACATTCTCATTGGTATGAGACTTTTTAGTTTCCCTTTCCTTCTTTCTTTCATATGACAATGACATATGTAATGATAAATTTATTTTGGGAATCACGTCTCCTTTCATTATCACTCTTCTTCTCATTGCTGAGTTATCATATTTACGAGTCGTTGGAGAGAGTGTGATTGTCAAAATATGTCAGTGTTCATGAGATACTGTCTTTCTCCGTAGTTCAAGAGACAGTCTCCGTTTAAGTATCATATCTCAAGCGCCATGGTTACCGTGGTATCGAAATCCATTTGTTGCTCCATGAAAGTGAAAATCAATAATGTCAAACAATAATGTCCTCCCATAACAACAGTTCCAAGACCCCTTTCTTGAATCCCGTACGGTCCAGAAGTCCTAGAGTGCCCTGAATGGCCTTCGCTGCATCCATTACACGGGCAAGGAGATCGTCCTGTGACTCCACAGGGGTCTCGTAAATAATATTCTTCCCACAGGAAAAAGTCAGTCANTCAAGCGCCATGGTTACCGTGGTATCGAAATCCATTTGTTGCTCCATGAAAGTGAAAATCAATAATGTCAAACAATAATGTCCTCGACCTATCCACCTTCCCCCGAATGTTTGGTTAAGTCACTGACGGACGTCGCGTTAAAAGTGGGCTGGCACGCCATCATGCTGGAACCACATCATCCAACGGACATGCAATGACACATCCTCCAAATCCTGCTCCAGTACGTCTTGCAGGAAGGTCAAGTAGCTGTAACCCGTTAGACGCGGCGGTAGAATACAATGACCAATCAGATGACCATGAATAATACCAGTCCACGCATTAATACAGAAACAATGTTCAAATTGACCGGTATCTGTGGCATGAGGGTTTTCCTCATCGCAAATGTGGCTGTTACGACGGCCCTTCGTTGAGCAGACCTTCGTTCGTGAAATGCGCTTCATCTGCGAAAAGAATGATCAGAAGAAAGTCTGGAACGTCGACACAACTGTAGAGGAACCACGCGCAGTGATCATAACCTGGCGCAAAATCAACTGGATCTTATGCCTGCACCCTTTGGAGGTGGTGTGAGTATAGTTGCTGTACATGGAGAACTCGCCAGACGCTGCTCTGGGATACATTCACGACACCTGCGATGTTGCGGGTACTCGTAGACAGGTTCTGGTCGACCAGTTGGAAGACTGCCTCTTCCTCGTCAACAGTGCGACGTGTCCGGTCACGATCACAATCGGCTCTATTAGTCTTGAAGGTGGTTTCCCGAAGCCGTTGTTTCAATCTTGCAAAAATGGCATGTGATGGACAGGCATGACCCGGAAATAGTTTGTGATACAGGCGATGTGCTAATCGACCATTTCGTCCACTTTCGCAGTAGATGAGCAACATGTCGGTGTACTCGGTAAACGTGTACTCCTCCATTTTGTAATGCACCGTCTTTCTCGATCGTTCGGTGACAACTGATGTACATGCGCAACAATTCGTTGGATTGTTCTCTGATGTTCTCTCATGACGTCACGCAAGATATCAAGTGACACGAGACACCGTCCTCTGTCAATGTGTATCGCCTTCCATCGTTCAAAGTCGTTTATCTTGCATTTCCGGACATGGGTTTATTACCAAATATTGCTGTTCTGAGTCCCCTCTATAACACTTATAACTGTGTAATATGAATATATATTGCCTCCTCATTTTTATTGCACAAACATATTCCAACCTCAATAAATTTAAATCTCTTCAAATAGCTATTTACCTCTCCTTGCGCTAACTTCCGCTATCCGTCTTCTCGACATAAACCAAAAGGTTGGCGTCCGCTGGTACAGAGGGTACTGGCCTTCACTACTCCCCTTCGTCTTTCGACCTTCGCATCAGACATTCGTCGCCCCGCAACCCACTTTAGCGTATTATAGTTGCTACGCTTGAAAATACTGTTAAAATGTCATAATAAAGCTATTTTATCGATCTGGGTATTATTGTTGAAAGCATAAACATAAAATGGATTAACGTTTTTTTTGTGTTTTGCTTCGACGGCGCATAACCATTGGTAGCGTAGAGGTCAGATTAAATCAAGCGAATTCGTACATTTTCGTACGCACACTATTTGAATGTAATTCCCCTCCCTTCAAATCGTGCTAGAATCTTGTTCTAGAAGAATAGTGACGGTCACAAGGTGGGTTTTTCAATTAAAGAGTCAATTTGTCGAAAACCACTTTGATCATCGTTGTAAAAGTAACGGGAACGGTGGTTTAGTTTCAAAAAAATATTCTGTTGTGAGCAAGTAAAAATATTTATTATGTGTAACAATTATTTGTAATTTCATTTTCATTTTTTTAATTTGAAAATTGCACTGATGTGCATTTTAAATGTTAATTGATCTCCTCTTCCGAAATCTTACAACAATCTCAAACCACGAGAGTGCAGTGTATTAATTTTGTCATATAATTTGGATTAGATTAGAAATATGACTTTTTATTCACTACTTTTAAATAAACCCACTTGAGAGATGAGAAGATTTGTGTAGTTGAATGTCTTTTATTTGAAACAAGATAAATCACTTTGTTTATTAGATTCCTAAAAAATAGATTACCATAAATTCTCAAATTAACTGTGAAATAAATGGAATGACTTACTTCATTACGTAACTTGTATGTGAACCATATCCTGAATCAAATACCAGTCTACTCTCTCCACACATCTCCGGTCAGTTAAATTGCTTGTTTCCTTCTTATTGAAGATCCACATTGAAAACAATTAACTTTTTTAATACAACACACTATTTACCTGATAAATTACAAGAGTGAAATAATTCTTCTTAACTGCGATGAAACTTACCAATTAATTGGGTATTAGTGCGATTTCTTGCCATGAACATAATCAGAAGATGGAGTGGAACACACATTACATTTTGTCCCAATCCAGTCACAAGATATTTATGACTGCCCCTGTGTACTGGTCTCTCGTTGTTACAGGCGAAGCCATACCTATCTCTAACTGCCATGGTTTTCGAATAAAAACTATTTACGAAAATATTCCTGAAAATATCCTAAAAAGGCGACAAGGTCATTGGNTGTTACAGGCGAAGCCATACCTATCTCTAACTGCCATGTTTTTCGAATAAAAACTATTTACGAAAATATTCCTGAAAATATCCTAAAAAGGCGACAAGGTCATTGGCAAAGTTCTCTCCTAGTGATTAATTAATTAACCTTGGAGCGTAATAATTTGTTCTCATTTATTATAAGCTAATGAATACACACGTTTCTTCACTATTACATTTATTATTTCATAAATATAAATACGCATTATACAACTAAAGACATTCTTCTGCTTTAGAGTACTTACAAATACAAGTTTGTCGATCCTGATGAGGTTTTCATATGCGGTTTCTCTCTCATTACCAAAATGTTAGTATGGATCCATATGCTTCCCGGCAAACACAGTATCTCGTTTTTCCAATTTCATTTTTACAGACTGTTCTGTCAACTAAGGACAAGTGTGAACCTCGTCCCGTAAAGTTAAGGCATCAAATATTACAATTTTAAAAATGTGCATCATCGTAATGTTATATTATTTTTTTCTCTGGTATCTAATTGTGGGCAGATCAACAGGATTCAGAAAATTCGTTTTAATACATTAAATACAATTAGATTAATAGATGTAATATTTCGGTAAAATTTATACAACGAGGATTAGGAAATAAGTTGAAGATACTGACTTAACAGATGGCATTTATATAACACAGTGTTTATGACATAGTTTCATTATCGTTCGTCCTTGCCTTCACGCATAATCTCCCTCAGCCACAATAAATTCGTTGTTCACGTAATTCGAATAAGTCAATTTCTTATTGATTTGCCCGCGTTACGGTCGTAATTTTCATTCAATAACCACATTTCACAATTTGATTGATTCTCTTTCTCCCTACGCGTGTCCCGAAAATGTCATTTCATTCGTGAAATTTCATTGGCAATTATATAATGAAATATGCTTTATCTTAAAATTATCTCCTTTCACGTTTGACGTATTGATTTTATTTCAACTGTTATATTTTCGTGAGCTGATTATTACTTTGAATGAATTTTATTTTAGAACTCAAAACAACAAGTTATTTATAGTTTATTCCAAACGTTTATAGTTGAAACAACTGTTTCCTAAGTAATTTATATAATTAAGTTCAAATACGAATAGATTTTTCTTAATTTTTAAGTATGAGTTAAGTTTCTTTCAGATTAAATAGTATAATATGGGTCAACTTATTTACTCCTATAAAGTTTCAATTTTTGCCAAATTATATCAAGTCTCAAATTAATTTTTCCGCTTTTCAATTACAGAATTCAAAATACTACTTCTTCCACTACTGTTCTATCAATAGTTAAGTTTTAAGTCATTTACCCAAAATAATTTCCAACATATTTTTAAATACCAAAGAAAAATATTTCCAACCTTGCGTTTAATTTGTAATTAGTCTGCTAAATACAAGCACCTTCAATGTTCCATTAGTCGATGAACTAATTTATTGGGTAGACCCTTTTATCAACTTCAAGATATTTTGAAATTTCATTAAAACTACGTACGTTCAATTTAGTACGATGTAGTGTATGTTTTTAAAATCAAGTAGTTACTTGAGCGAATTGTTAACTGTCACAATCGCATAATTTATATACACATGTTGATTTTCAGATATAATCACATCACTTAACGAAATCCAAAACCGAAATCAATGGGACTAATTCCATCTTACTAAGTTATGAAATAATTTTTATATCTCTCCAATTTTCTCATTTTTGGACTTGATATAATTTTCACAAATTATTGATATTGCAAACATATTAATATTTAAGGTATTCAAAAACAAATTTATACGATATGAAATAAATGTTAATTATCGTCCTGGACAATGTTGCTTAATTTGAATGTTTTCAATTATGCAGGAGAAGAAAGATTATTCAGAGAAAATATTGTCTTCAAATGAAGCTTACAGATTATATTTAAATACATAATTAAAATACGTATAAAGAAAACTTAATTTGATCATATTTAAGTGCTTGAAATACGTTCATATTGTGCGTTCTCAATGCGTTTTCAGGTCTTAAAGTAAATGTTTTAATACCTAGAACAGAACAATATCTCATAACAATATTCGTATTTTATGTACTTTTTACCGTCTATCGTATAATTACGAAAACACCCTAAAAATCTTAATGATTTAAAGTTATAGCTTCTCTGAAATGAAAATAATGAATGTTTGGTAATACCGTCTTGTTTCAATGTATTTTTAACTATGGAAACGATTAAACTATAAAAATAATCTTCACATATTCTTTTTATTTCATGTAAGTGCATGACAGCGTATGTTTGCAACAGAATACTAAGGACGATTGCTCAGTGGCCAGTAATTGTAAATTTTATCATATGTTAGCTATTCTTTTTTTAGATTTTTGTGAGACTGCATCACATGGCAACCTCGCTCCATCACTTGCTATTGACACAATCATTCAAGATGCACAATTTTAAATTTATGTGTTAGTTCCATATTCACATGACAGTCATGAGATTATGGGGATGTCGTGGAACAATAAACAATAGCTCCAATTAACCTCAATCTTGTCGCGGTAAAATTCTTATACATGAGGCATGACCCGAACAGTTTAATAATTGGTATATCCTATTATATAGTTACTTTTACAGAAATCTCTCGTCTTTTGTGTACCACTTTCATGGTGAGTTAATTTTCATGACCAGCAGTGTACTTCCTTTCATTTGATTATGTGCGTCCGTGGTACTAAAGATTTTTTATTATTATTGATTTGTCGATTTACATCTTTCTTTACAGATGCGCCAACGTTAAAACTTCAGCTGGGGACTGGTCTCAATCCAGACGACATAGAGGAAGGTGATGACGTATACTTCGAGTGTAGAGTGCATTCCAACCCCCCTGCGTATAAAGTGGTTTGGAAACACAATGTGAGTACATTATTTCTCAAGTATTGTCAATTTCTGCCTTCCCTTTTGATAGTTCGTATTTCTGAAGATGAAAAAATTAAGAGAACCCTTCACTCTTTTCTCGGGTATGAAGTACCATCATAATGGACTGATAGCAATTAAAAGTTGTCTCTTTTAATGAAATTCTAAAACTTTCACGATATTTTTCAAACTTTAAAAAATATCTCACTCATCAACGTTTTGTCTCTGGTTTCGTCAGGTTTTACATAAATAACATATTATCCTAGTGACATGTCATGAATGAAATTATATAATATCTAACAGAAGAAAAAAAGTAATGACCAAAACACCAAAAACAGAAACCATAATGAATTATCATAATATTGTACATAAATACCCGATGAAATTATCATAATTTTTTAAAACTGTAAAATGTCGTCAAAGTTTTCTAATTTCAAAAACCTGTTTTACAAAAAAATTTAAAGTGGCAGGAAAGTACAATTGCGTCTTGTAAAAACTTTTTGATATAATTATATTATACTGGATAAAAAACAACATTCACTGAGTTGAATCGAAAAAGATATGTTCATAAAAAGTGTATTAATATTTAGAATTACAAGATTCGTGTTGATTGCTTAACTGTATTGGTTTGAAAGAATAATTTTTTTCTCCTGTGGTTCGCTTTATTTCATAATTAGCGGATGGGATTATAATATGCAAATATATTTTCCAATAAAAATAGCTGAATCTCGCATTATTAACAATTTTTAATATGTTTTAGTGACGTCAGTTATAACATGGTTCATCATTTAAAAAACGTTCTTCTCTTTTGTAAGTTCAGTGAAACGTTAGTAAATTACTTTAGATGATTTGGTGTAGTTTCTGTTCTACTTGTTGTCAGTTGTAGGCGAGAACTTTTAATCAAAATATATGACATCTTCCTCCTACGAATAACACACAAAGCTCTAATAAATACATTGACCAAACTATCCTTCAGAGCATTAATAAAATTTTGAGAAGGGTGACGGAATTCACGTGTTACAAATATGACACATGAAATTGTTACCACCAACATATTGACGATACATTCAATACTTAGTTTAGAAAAAGTTACAAGACACATTTACAGAAACAGAGTACCTTTATTTACCAAATGAAAATCTACTTCAATGAATATTTTTACTTCAATGGTATTTCTATAACTAAAGTAAAACGTATACCGCACGATACATTGTTCGTAAATGAATAATATTCTAGTTCCTTGATTTTCGTCAAGAAATCTTATTTGTTTCATACGGAATGCTGATACCGTGCAAGGTGGGACCTCGAACGGAAGTATCTGGACCGAGCGGGCATTGAAAATACATTCACTAAAATATAAATTCTTTGAAGGTATAATCAATGAAGGTATGTCATTAGTATCCGTTTACTATCCATCCTTCAAATGTTTCATTGCTGAAAACATACGTTCTGACACACCAAATTTCAGTGAGCATGACTTCTAAGAAACCTGTATCTCTTTATTTGAACAATAATAAAAGTAATAGAGTTGTACTGAGAGACAAATTTTCAGTAAAATGAAGAAAAAAATACATAACATTGGTTTAAAATTTGGTGAGTTTTCTTGTAATTTTCCACGTCACTCTGCTTGCGTTTTTGCCTCTTTGATTGACAGTCCTGTAAAATCCCGTTAATAACAAGTTTTGCGGTATTACAAATTAAAATAATTCTTTATTAGCAGAACTCCAAAGTTGGTTAAATGTTAAATCAACATCGTTCAATCAGTGAACGTGATCATACGCTCGTATAAAATATTATTTTTCAAGTCACAGCATATAACTCCCACTTATGAATAGAGAACGCAAGTAAACGCATAGAGTTCTTTCGCAATACATTAAAGAATTGTATCTTTTGCTCGAATTTCGGTAGGTAAAGGTTAAAATACAATTAAAATGTGTGAACTATACCCACGACAGACGAACAGATACACGATTTGATGGCAACCATTTTAATTACTTGGTTTAATTACGCGATAAATTAGCCTTCGTGAGAGTTTTATTGCAAGTGAGATCTAAAATTACGGCAACAAATTCGGAGGTCTTTCGAGTAAAGATATTTCCTTTTCTCACGCGTCCAAAGGCTGTCCTATAATTGCTGTTCCTAATATTTCAAATCAGTATTATTTTCTTAATATGTTCGTCTGTTTTATGAACATTTCATAATATATGTTTACATTATAATATTCACCATCGTTTACCCCCGCAGGGGGCTCAGTTTCGGCTGAGTATAGGTTTGACCAACCCACGGTCCCGACCTGGGGACTGGCATTGCGCCACCAGTCTTCGGACACAGTAAGCTTTGGGCATGCTTCAGCGACCACCATTGGCGCGATGGTGGAAAGTTGCATGTTGCAAAGTGCGGAGATCTTGTCTTCATCGACCGGGTCGCGAGGAAGGATTAAACCTCTATAAAAAAAACCCTCAACCTCAAGGTGTGTTACGCGCCGATGAGGTGAATGAGTGTTGAGGATAAACACTCGCTAGCGGACAACCACTGGGGCAACTGCCGCACCTCAGTTGAATAAGGCTAAGTGGCGTGATGCGGAGGCTCCACGTCACCAGACATATTTTCCTCCGAACTCGTGGGACAAAATGACAGATGTCTCTGTTTTCCCGCCTTGCGGAGTGTGTGTACCCCCAGGGGTCTTCGAAGTGGCCGAGGGTATACAGCCCTCCCGCTTCAGAAACATAAACGGATAATAAACATAACATTTCTCACGAGAATGTTTTCGTCGTAATGACAACACGTATTGACGGGACACTTGAAAAAGTGACCCCGTTCTATATTGACACATGGTTACAGGGATTAGTTGGATCGCTGAAGTCAATCAAGAGGCTAGCTGTTGGAAACTAAAACCAACAAGCAAACGTTGGCACTTTTAAAATGTACTTTATTGGGAGAGTTCCCTGTAAAGTGCGAGCTCCATGCTGCGCTTAATCGCAGCAAGGGAGTCGTAAGTTGCAAGGACATTATGGATATGGCAACTGACGAACTTGTTGCAGAATGGAAGGCCGACCACGTGGTTGAGGTCAGTCAAATCATGAGGAAGGTTAATGGTGTTCTGCAGAAGACCAGTTCCTTTATCGTGACATTTGATTGTCCTCAACTTCCGAAAGATCTAAAAGCTGGATGGCTTATCCTTCCGGGATGTTTCTTTATTCCAAATCCTCTGCGGTGTTTCAAATGCCAGAGATTTGTACATACATTAACAACCTGTAAGGGCCGGGATACATGCGGGAAGTGCGGAAAGGAGGCACACGAACCCGGCGTATCATGCCCGGAGCCTGCAAATTGCATTAATTGCACAGGCAGCCACCCGCTGTGGAGTGCGTCGCCTTTCAGAAAGATAAAAAAATGCAGGAGATCAAGACTACGGAGAAGGTCCCGTACGGTGAAGCGCGGAAGAAATACGGGGTTTTACACCCTGCATTTTCTACCAGTTACTCCACCACAGCAAAGACTTCTGTAGTAAAGAAGAACGTTTCCGTTCAAGCCGATTTCACTGACGTGTCTACGACAACGTTGAGCACATTCCAGTGCAAATACGGGAAATAAAGATGATCAAACACTTTCTGTTAAGCCAAAACCTGCATCCACAACCCGTCAATCTACTTCACTGAAAACTTCTAGCAGTGTGACACGTGCCCCAGCTAGTACTAAGCAACAGACAAAGACAAAGCAGAGTGTCAAGGCAAAACCAATGAAACTTAACGATTTTTTAAAAACAAACACAACACCATCCAAAAAGTCGTAGAGGCGTAAAAAGAACGACTCTACTTTCTTTCTCCTAGTCGGATTGTGCATTGTCTGACGGTGATGCGGAAATACACATTCAGGAGCCCGAACCAGGAGGTTCTAAATCGTAATAACTTCCATACTTCAGTGGAATCATAATGGCTATAGAACTCAACGTGAAGATTTCCAGCTCTTCGCGCGTCGCAATCCGATTTGTATTTGCCTGCAAGAGACCCACCTATTACCAGAACACTCTCCCTCTCTGTGGGGGTACATCAGCTTCAGATATGATGACACCACTGGAGACCGAGCAAGAGGTGGAGTTGCCGTGTTTGTTAGAAACACTATCCTCTACTCACCTGTTCTCCTACAAATGCAAATCCAGACTGTAGCAGTTACAATTCATAGCGTACATACTATGACCGTGTGTTCAATATATCTTCCTAATATTCATTCATAATATCTCGGCTCGATTAGGGTTGCGTTGTATACAGGTCTGCTCGTGCAAGCTATTTAAAGAAGTTGGATAGTGTCCATCAAGCAGGTATCCGACTAGTTACGGGAGCCTATCGTACTCGTCCCATTCCGAGTTTGTATGCCGAGAGTGGCGAAACATCTCTTTACCTCCGGCGGCAACTCCTCATGCTACCACACTTTTGCCACGCGCTAACTTTACCCAACAATCTGGTACACAACGCAGTATTTT
Source organism: Laupala kohalensis (assembly GCA_002313205.1). NCBI lineage: Eukaryota > Metazoa > Arthropoda > Insecta > Orthoptera > Trigonidiidae > Laupala > Laupala kohalensis. The sequence continues at coordinate 26,201 of NNCF01125988.1, read as the reverse complement.
ATCCTTCCTCTACTTCCATCCGTTTCTACAACAATAGACTGAGAGCAACCAAACTTTTTGGATATCGCTCCAAAGAAATCTTGAAAACCTTGATTATACGTACACCTAATGTCTGAAATCAAGGATTCAGTAAGACTCCTCCCTGGGCTTTGCAGAAGCCGAAAATTAATTTCGATCTTCTGCATCATGACAAGAAGAACACTCCGGCTGCGATGTTGAGGGTATACTTTCACCTAATCGTCGTCAAACACCGGGTCCATATCCCTGTGTTTACAGACGGGTAAAAGCAGGCTGATGGTGTCATCTGCTCCGTGGTGTTTCCCCGTAAGACTTGTGGCTACCGTCTAGGCGACCTCTGCAGCGTTTACACCGCTGAGTGCCATGTCATATTGAGAACACTGTGATCAACAAAGTGCTCCTGCGGATCAAATTTCCTGATTTGTTCCGATTCTCTAAGTGCCCTTCAAGCATTACAGTCTATGTATCCAGATGATAAGCTGATTGAGAACATCCAGGATGTGCTTTTCTCGCTCCAAAGTGATGGAAAGAACATAATGTTGTGCTGGGTTCCCGGACACGTGGGAATCAGAGGAAATGAGGAAGCAGACGTTTCCGCAAAAGCGACATGCCTCAAGAATCGCGTGGAATTCTTCACGATTCCAAAACGAGATATCCTAAATTCCATCAAGACAAGGATTCTGAGTTAATGGAACAAATGAGTGGTTGGCTGTTGATGAGAATAAGCTCCGACTTATCAAATCCTCTGTTAAGTCATGGAGCAGTTCCTGTAGATCAGCCAGGCGCGACGAGGTCTTGCTAACCCGCCTGCGCATAGGACATTGTCCTCTCGCTCATCAGTATCTCTTAGTACTTGATGATGAACTCGTTTGTGAGTAGTGTAGCTCTTCTCTGACAGTGCGTATTCACTAACTGATTGCAGAAAATACTCGAGAATACGGAGACAAATTGGTCTGGCTGCAGATTTACCAACAATTCTCTGAAATGAAATGGATGATGTTAATAAACTATTGAATTTTATGAGTAGATCGGGAGGGTTTAAACTTGCATTCTTCTTTCCTCTTCCCTGTCTTCTTTCCTTTTATCCTTCCTTTCCGTTATTTGAAAATTATAATTTTTAGATGTTTTCCTTTTTTTTATATAATGTGTTCGGCAACTGTTTCCTTTTGTTTTCTTTCATCTTTGTATTTAGATATTTGTTGCATTCAGGAAGGCTTTTTTAGTGGGTATGGTCGAGATGCCTTAAAGCCCCACAAATAAACATCGTTTGCCCTTTCTCATTTATGTACTAATAACGCATCTGCATCCAGATCACCAAACATGAAAGTGACACGATCTGCTTTTGAATTAATTGTGTGTGTAATTAATTTGAAGATATATAATTCTAAATAAAACATAAAAATATATTTAGTATATTATTTAGTATGATTTCTTTTAACTATAGGGTTTTTAACATTGGATACTGACAAAGATACAGTGGAAAGCTTTTACCTGAACTTGAATCAAACCGTATTTGAAAAAGTCGTGTTTAGATCCTTTTTTCTTCTTTTATGTAACTCAAAATGATGAAAATTATTTCTCTTTTACCGGGTGAGTCAGAGTAGAAGACTATTCAAATGAATGGTATGTTTTAGCTAAACAGATAATGACACTTCTTAACTAAACAGATACTTCAACATGCGTGAAAGGACAAGAACAAAGATAAAACATTTATTATTTTGAAAATAACATTAAGAACGATCAAACATTTCATACCATAAGGCATTGCCAAGAGATTGACTCTAGCTTAGAAGAGTCACCCATATCCTAATGAAAATTTCATTTCGGTATCTTTATTTGTTTAGGAGATATTTGAAAGGTTCGCTTTTACTGAATTATTCTGTACACAAAAATGAAAAATTTTGTCCCAAGAAGAGTAACTTAGTTTATTGCCCCCCACGTGGTCATACGCTGTTCGCAACTGCTTTTTTTACAATAAAGTTGTTTTTTCTGAAGTACTTCTAATAGATGATTTATTTCTCCGGCGCTGTTTCAGAAAGATGTGGGTTTTTGTGAGATTGAGTTCTTTAATCTATAAGGGACCAATGCTCTTGAAACAATGTGTAATGTATGGTTTCTAAACATAAACTATAATTTAGAGTTACGCTATGTGCAGGGTTGGAACTACATTTACTTTCGGTGGGGGGGCAAGCTTTGTCATTCGTGCACTCCCCCCCGCCCCCGAAGTTACAGATTCATCAGTAGAGTACCATATAAAGAATAAGTTAAAAATTAAATATTTTCCTCTACATTCATTCAAAAAGTATATACGCATAAAACAGATATTGTAGCACACGATCCCTTTAGTAATACTATACCAAGTACTCATGCAAACAAAAATTTTATCGTATGGTCCCCAAACATCTCTATTGCAATGAAGTTAGAACGTTCCCGACCACAACACGGTATGTTTCTTTTAACGTAAATGGTCGCTCTAGCGTCCATAAAGAGTAAATACTAACTTTTTTATTTCAGTGGTTGAATGATGATTTTTTAAGAAAAGCATTTTAGTTCCCCATACTTTTGCTCCTCACTTCATCCGGCCCCTAGGGCACTTGCCCGTCCCCCTCTTGGTTGCGGTCCTGGCTGTACGTATAAGTATGAACACCTGTTTCCAGGGTCTTCCTATGGTGGATGACCGGAAATCTGGCGTGGTGCAAGTAAGTCAGGACCTGGCACTCCAAGCAGTGCGCCGTCAGCACGCAGGCAACTACAGCTGCGTTGCTAGTAACGTCGAGGGTGATGGAGAGTCCAACACGGTGGAGTTGCGAGTCATGTGTGAGTAACAATCAGGCAAAGCGACTATAAATTAATTAGTATTATCATATTTATAATAATAAAACGGAGAGCACCTCATTTTCGGCAACAATTTCTAAAAAATCTATGCTTAGAGCGCACCTGCCATTTTTAATAATTTCAGGGTTGGCTCTAGGAGAAGAAAATTATCCATTCAAAATGAAGCCTTGTCACCCCTTGACATTTTCACCACATCATCCCATTTATTATTTTAAATACCATTTGCTTTACACAGAGTTAAACTGGAATTACAAAAAGAAGTACAAGAAGTTATTATTTGTTTAAGCCTTAACCAGTCTCATCACAGGTAGATAAAAATTACCCATGCAGATAATTATATTCGCTGCGTTGGCACCCTGGACATTGGACATCCTTTGTAAAAAGATCATGAATTCCATGTTATTACAACAATATAGTTCTGCTTGCGGAGATGACGTTCCCCAATCTTCTGTTGAAAACTGACAGAAATGGCCGTTTCAGGTTGGCAACGTGCTATAGACGAATCGCTTTTGCCGAACTCTTTACTGTAAGCTTCAAAGCCAGTAACTACATTGTACTAATAGAAACATATCCAGAAACAATTATTTAAGTTCCATTGAAGCTGCAGAGAAGCTCAGAAATGTAAAACCTACTTAACTAATTTTGATTTTTCTCTTTATACCTTACTTTTATTAAGGTTTGTTTTATACGTCTTGCACTTTGGGGTGACTGTAAGTGGGATTGTGTTCAATCAATAAAACATTTTTAGATTATCTGATAATTTAAACAACAACAATTTAGCATTAAAAAGACAGAAAAAATCATGAGTAATATTTACTCGCCTGCAACATAGGACAAAAATTTTATTGTCATCAACAAAAGAAAGGACAACAGAAATACGACAAAGAAAAATATTTATTTTTAGAAATTTCATTTAAACTTCGAACAAGGAAGGCAGAATGCCTTTCCCCGGGTCGCAGGACGCAACGTGCTTCGCACCAATGCGTTCAGACACTACGAACTGCGGAAAAACAGACAACTACATTAGTTAACTTGCTAAACATGATACGTCAGTCCAAGGCGAGGTGGAGTAAAGGGTTACCAAACTGAATAAGTTAACATTAACACAAGAACTGTTAATTACCTTCGACTTCTCTTCCTAAAAAAATGTGGGGCGCTGGTGCACGTACGTTTTGGATAATGTTGACATATTTTTCCATTAATTTGTTTCGATAATGTTGAGAAAGAGCACGTCAAAAATTCGCCCGCCATACCACCCCACATTATTTGCCCTAGGCAGCCGCCTAGATTGTCTATATGGACGAGTCGGTCTAGAGCAATCTCATTACGTCTTATCTCGCGGCGAGTGCTGGATCTTCAACGGAGCAACAAAACATGCAGTGAGCCCCACGACACTACAATACCAATGACAGAGCACGAGCTTTGTTAAATGGTCATTAGATTCGTTTTCATAACATAATAAATAATGGTATATTTGCGTTAAAACATTTAAAAATATATTTTATAAATTTTTGTACCGTAGATGTACCAAACACTGTATAAATTTGCTGGTTCCATTTACGTTATAACAAATCACATTGTTGAAACAGGCTCTTTACAAGCAAAAATTCCGTGAGGGCAGCGCGACCCCCACGATACCAGTTACGTACGTAAAATTTACGATACCAGTTAGAGTTGATACACTCAAACTGAAAAAAACTGGTTTCATCGTACGGCTCTTGAAGCAATGGTGAGTGAATTCACAATTTTATTAATATCCGACTCACCATACCATGTTAAAATAGAATTTTCATCCCGAGCTTTTCCCGTAAGAAAAGCATTGGATTGTGAAAAAAATTTACATTTTTGTTATTGAGAAATTGTCATCTAGATTTGGTCATAGTAGTGAAAAGGATACACATAAATTTGTTTTAATGTTACTTATTTGAAGTTCATCGTTTTCAAGCAAAAATCCGTAAAAATAATTTGCCAGATTTCTTTGGAGAAATCAAGCCAATTTTATCTTTAATTCATTGTTTAAAGTACTGTTTTCAATTTTGCACAATGTGCATTCATATTACAAATTTTCCGGTCGCAACCGGCAAAATTTTTATATTCGTTATTGAATATTTTTACATTGAATTGTGCGAGAGTGCTACTATGAATATGCTATGATGCGATACTAAATGTACACGTGCAATATAAATTTATTGTGATATAACTAAAATAATTTATCCTGGAACAGCTGTTCTATTATGATAATCAATAGCAAAATCTTTTAACCAACTAGAATATACTCTTCATAATTTACCTATTAGAATGTACAAACTAAAACACTGATTGTCTTGAAGGGAAACCTGGGGAGTCAGTTGCAATATTCTTACAATTAAGATAATAACAAATGTAAATATCCAATACTGCCAATCGTGGTGAAACATGGAAATTACAAGTTTATCGGTTTTACTCCATTCTCTTTAAACTTTGAAACATGTTTAATATGCAACAGCATGAAGATCTCTTTCGCAATCACGTACTGCAACAGAGCAGACAAAGGAGTGTTTGCATCCGCAGTAATCTATGAGGCAATTAGCTGAACACGCAGAAACGGATCTCGCCATTGCCTTCCATCAAGGTCTTGATAACAGTGTCAGCAGCCTGAAATGTAAAGTGCCGCGTCAGGAGTCAAATTCTATATGGCTCTGAATAACATCAGCGTTGTTCATATATGGAGAGGGAAATAATCACACTTCCACTGGGCTCCATTATTATAATTTACTCTGAAAATTTTATTTGTTTTTTTCAAAATATATGTTTCTCTCTTTTCCGTCGATGCTAGAACTGATTCACGCTGCAACGTGTATACTAAAAGAACATGCAACAAATATTTATTACACATGAGATAGTAGGACTCAGTCCATTTTCTCTAGATTTATATTGAAAAATTAATAACATTACAAAATTCAGTTTGAGATATTTAATGTTATTTAAGCANAGATTTATATTGAAAAATTAATAACATTACAAAATTCAGTTTGAGATATTTAATGTTATTTAAGCAGACAGAAATTCACTGTTTATTCAACAATCCATTAACAAAAAAATTACAACAACTAATTAATGGATTCACAAAAAACATTTGGTATCACAAAAAAATTCAGGGATCTTGTACATAAACTGCACATTTTCAACGATTTTAATAGAAAGTAATTTTATCGTTGATCCCTTAAATGATCTATAAAAGAAACACCTTATAATTTGCTCTAAAAATAAAAACTCATAGTTTACAATATGTTATGGGAAATGTTTTTCAAATAAGAAACTAAAAAGTAAAAGCTTAGGAATTAATTTCATTACTCACAACAATAAACAATGAAGATCACGTCTTATTCTTATTCCACATGAAGGCAAACGATTTTGAATCAAATAATTTAATTTAGAAAAAAGAACAAATGGTCGGAGAAGTATCGGACGTTACCAGCAGTCTGAACTATGACTTGGACTTCCATTTGAAATGATAGGGTTGGAAAAGACCCCCAATAACCTATTTGATTGGTTTTGAGTTATAGTTTATGTTTATACAGGTGTAAATCTTCCATAGAGAACGTATCACCCAGGCCACAAGACGAGTGGGAATTCTACACATTAAACCTTCCTAACACTCCTTACTACACACAACCATATCTCTAATGGATCCACGTCAAACATTGTATCACAAGAGGCACATCAGTTTGAAGATTTGTCACTCTTTTTGCAATTTGTTAACAAGTTTTGCCTCGGTTCATGTTTATCTTTATTTTATGTTTGTAATTATTATCATATTATATTAAATGTCAATCATTTTAATTTATTTTGCAATTTTGCAGGCTTACAATTCTGTATAGGCTCTCACAGACTCTAAGTCAGCAGAAAGGGATACGATAATAGTATGTTCGATGTTTAATGGCCAAATAGACGTGTATATGTATGTCAATTCGCCTTCTATGTTAATTACAAGCGCTTTCCATGTGATGCATAATGTATCTTAATTACTTAATTATATATAAAGTTATTTATGTAGGTAGTACTATATTTAAAATTTCTGTACATGTAGGCTACTACCAGACAAACGAAAAATAATAGAACAAAAATTTAAGCATATTTGTTTTCCAATATGGAGAACATTTTTCTTAATATTTCTATTCTTGTAAATTTTGACTTTTACTCGAGTTCATGAAACGAGAAATAAAAAGCGATGCAATGTACTTGATTTGTAACAAACCGTTTGATTTCAAGATAATCACATTAGAATATAACTTGTCAAAAACATTTTCATATACACAATATTCAAGGTAAATTACTTTCACTCGTATGTTTTCTATTGTTTTATTGAAAATCAAATTTCATCTATCTTATAAAGTATGAGATGTTCTCTCCATTACCACAACTCGTTTGAAACATACAAGATATCGAACTCGTGAGATAAAATCTAACACGCAATAAGGCATTTTATTCGAGAGTGAGAAAGCTTATCTGAATTTACCTTTGAATCGTAAGTTAACCATCGGAAAGTCGAGTTCTTCATACACCACACTTTTTCTCTCAAGCAAATTTGTCCGATGGTGTGCAATGATAATTTTTTTTTGCTTTCACGTGAGAAGTACTTTTGACAGTTGGTTGTTTCTGTTGTACTTAAAATGTACTAACACTAAGGTAGTATGACATAATATGGACAAATCACATACGTTTACGTTTCACGTTGCTTCGAGACAATTAGAAAATGTTTTAACGTATAATAAATTATTTAAAACTTATTTCTTCGTTGACAAAAGTATATATATTTATATATATGGGCAGAGAATTTTGAAAGTGACCGTTAAATAATATTAAATTCTTTCATTACTAACGTCGTAATTTGAACTGGTCACAAAACAGGGAACACTATTAATCATCCCAGTATTTTTGTTGTTAATTTTTCAAATTAAAAACTAGAATATAATTTCTATAACATTATTTCACATGTAAAACTTTTCCATTTGAAATATGACTTTATCGTAATTTTCATATTCGATTTATCTACGAATTTGGAATATTCAAACGGAAACTTCTTTACTCAATTACGAAAATTTATCGGAATAATTACGTTGATACATTATAGAATTTTTTAAAGAAAAAAGTGTATATTATTTCAAGTTTTTGGAGAAGTTTAATGAAATTATTTAATAATGACCATACCACCTTTGATCGATTTCGTGAGACATAGTACACAGTTTCTCACTGTCTCCTTTTTGCTTTCGATTGCTAGACTATTGTGTGTGATGCCATTGTCTCAAGTTGCGGAAGTTTCGGGTGAATGATCCAAATGAAAAAGGTCATTCAGCGAATCAATTTCCTGAAGTAATTGTCAGAACACGCCTCACCCACTCTTCGATTTTGTCATTAAATCTTTCGTTCTCTCAGGAAGCTGGCTTGAAAATAATGTTTCTGAATCAATTTCTCTTTCTTCATTTTCTTCCTTTCAATGTATTCCGTAGGGCAATGCTTTCATTTTAAAGGAATCTGAAGGGTTGGAAATAGTCTACTTGAAAATGTCAAAAACCGAAATTAACATTATTACTTACATATTGGATTGCATCTTTTAGATTATTCAGTCCAAACAGTTGTACTTTCATCCACACTGGAGTAATGACTGGAGTAATGTTACTACATGAATTCCAGCATTGGATACAAATTAAATTTTATATGATCATCGCACTTTATACTTCTTGAACTCTCCCTTAATAAATTATTTTATTCTGTAGTTAAAATCATAGTATCACTCGTTCAATATTTGACATTTATTGAAAACTGAACATTGAAAACACATTTAATGAATGAATATTAAATTCTATCATCAATTTTACTAAACAAACGTCGTATGTGATCGTAAGTAGCTATTACTGTTACTAAGGTTTACTTTTACTTAATTATTTTTGACATGTTTCCTAATTCATATCGCATAATGATTCATTTGATTGTACATGATATTCTTGTGATAATGTGTCACATGATAATTCATAATTATTCAAATTTCATTTAAATCCTTAATTTCCTCTCGTGCATTCACAAAATACAAAAAGATTTTTCAAGAAATTATCTAGAAAGAAGTAAATTTATTGTTGCCCCACTTTTCCATTCGGTACAACGTATCGAAACAAGTGTTTCATATAAAAGTAAATCTTTTAATGAAGATAAAGTTTCGTAATCTTTATTTCTCGAGAAATGTTTATTTTACCCATGTATTTTTTTAATTCGAAAATAATTATTAATTTACTGATTTATCTCTACAGGAAAAATGTATTTTCTAGCTTTAAGCGTTGTCAATTTCAAAGTGTATTGAAAACTTCCATTATTTATCTAATAAACAAAATATCCATTTCTTTTGATATTAAAGACGAACGTTGAAAATATAACATTACTTAATACTCATATATTAATATTTTATAATAGTATATTATATATTAATATAATAATTACTTAATGTCTTCAACATATAATATTACTTAATACGTTTAGAACTATAATAACTCGTCCACAAAAAATGAACATCAGAGTTTACATCAAAATGCCGAAAAAATTGTATTTATATATCCATAAGATCATTTTTGTTTATCTACCTACAGTCTAAAAGGTTATCGTACAGAATTCAAAATATATCTGACATTAGAGAAGAGGAAGAAAATACTATATAATGACATTTTTACAACTGTAGCTAAAACGTGCTAAAAGCTAATAGAATTTGTAATTGGTAATTATTTATACTAAAAGAGTAAAATGTTTTTTATTGTTTTCTGTCAACCAGTTTATTTCTTCCCGAAAAGTAATGTTTTTATCATTCGACAAATTTATAGAGGTGACAAAGAAGACAATAATAACAATTTTCTTCCTTTTTTTCATCATGTGGTAGGCGTTGTTTTATCATATTCTGTGCAGATTCATAAACATCACACTAAAGGAAATTCGCTGATATACATTTGTTATTTCAAAGAACTGTCCACATATTCATCAAAAGACGAAGGTTTCTTGTTTTTCCTTTCATGCATTTGAATATAATTAACATCATTTTTATAACAAAATTAATGCTTTATATTTAGAAACTGGATATCATATTTTATATATTTATTTATTACGTGTTGCAATATTTAGAATCAGAAAATGTCTCCCTACAATATCGACCCATTAAAGAAATGATATGTTTCTTTTTTACTCTAGAATATGAAAACATTTTTCAAAATTAATTCATTGGAGGTATAATGGTAATTTATAGTGAAACACAACAGATTTTTTCGTAACTTGTTCGATAATTTTGACATTCATATTAGCTCTGCCCCAGGCAGTTCTTTTCATCACAATGGCATTCATTTAACTAATGAATTTTCAAACGTCTGCTATCTCAATGCACACTATCTGCTCAATTTTTGTAAAATATTGTATTCCCTAAAGTCCGTATCCATTTCACAAGAGGGTGATGATAAATCAAGTAAATGGGCAAGGCTGCGCACATTTCTTCTTTTTTTGTCCTTCGTCCATGACCATCCGTTTAAGGACACAGACTCAATCTTTGGATGAACAAAAGATATAACATGTCAACTGTAATGAAATTTACTATTAACATGATACCGTTACCTCGCTGATGTACATAATACACCATGCCTACGAAAACCTTGGAGACAATTGAACTCTAAACAAAAACATGTCAAGGGGTTGAAGGTTCCGTAAAGGACTTGTAGTGATCTCCAGTAAAATGTATCTCCAGCTCTTTAGAACGATTCTGCTCAGATATTTTCGAACAGTTAGCACAAAATATAAAGAAGAAACGAAACATCTGGGAATAAGTTACTGTAAAAAAGAAGAATATTTTTTAAACTTAATAGACCAACTAATAAGAACGGACACCTCAAATATCTCGTAAACAGATAGGGAAGTGGGATTTTACAATGATACGTCGTGTCGTAAGATTATATTATAACGTATTCAAATGCTCGTGGAATTGACGCTTCGACGCCATTAATGTTTGTTTTTTTCTTTTATTAATTTAACTATATTTTTTCAACGTTACTTCAAAGCTCGGTAAAATACGAATAAAAAAACATAACATTTATTGAATTTGAACGAATAACAATGCGTAACAAAGCCGCAAATATTTCAACATTTGAGGAAGCTGATAAAATAAACGAGCACATAATCGATGCATCAGAAGGCATCGACCAGGAATGAGGCAAGATTAGCCATACGTTATATAAAAAATCTTACATATTCAGGATGTTGTTAATTTTTTTTCTTTCCAAATTTATAAATATATCTTTTAGGTGTTGTCCTTATTGACTCATCATAAGAAGTCACTAAAACCCGCAATTAACATTAGTATTATAAAAGAGGTGGAATTTTGCACTCAATATTTTTTCGATGCAACGTTTTCAGTAATAGAATTTGCTTCCAGGGCATAGAAATTTACCCGTTAATCCTAACTTAACGATACATTATCCAAAACGAAAATGACGTTATTGTGGATTAATATTTGCTTTCGGGCGGTAATTTTACGCCACAAAAAAACTCTTTCTCGACCAAATTTCTCTCTCCAATAATCTACTAATGACTCCGTCAGAGCACCATTTTTTGTTATGCTGCACGCACAAACCAAATCATCGGGTCGAAGTTTATGTGACTTGCATTCAAACGAGGCCACGTCCAATAAAAAAAATGAATCCTGCAGAATATTTCGGCAGTAGAGAAACAACGTTTATCGACACGAATGACTCCATAGCCGCGGCTGTTGTGAGTCATGTAGAGATCAACAGCTTGGCACGTTTGGCATTCGTATACTCTTAAGTTTACAACAGTGATCGGAACACGAAGAAATAACTGATTTAAAACGCTTATTTTCATAGGGCGAAACTTCTTTTCCATATTTCAAAAAGTGAGCAACGTAACGAGGATCCGTAACACTATGAGTATGTACATATATGTCTTCCGTGTACCCTACACTTGAAGAAGATATGTGATAACTTTCGGTCAGGGGAAAATGGCGACGAGCAGGGAATCGAACCCGAGACTCCTGAATTGATCGCAGAGGTGTTATCACTACACCACCCATTCGCCTTTTACAGCTACAAACCAAATGGGCGAACGGGAGGTTTAATGGTTAACACCCCTGCGATCAAGCAGGAGTCCCGGGTTCGATTCCCTGCTCGTCGCCATTTTGACCCGACTGAAAGTTGTTATAAATATACATTGCATTGTGTATTTGCTCGATACTCGTAGTGTTTTGGAGTGAATGCCGACCTTTCACACACTCATTTCCAAATATCTGTTTTAGTACTTTTTATAACCTAAAATATGTAGGTATATTTTGGATTCTAAAGAATAGATAACTTGTCCACAATGAGTGAATCAAAAAGTCGAGGCGTTCAAATGCAAAACGTAGTATGATAAGCATGTCGTTTTTACTGAAATACAAGAAGGCATAGTGAAATAATATGAGAATTTACTGTTGTTAATTGAGATAAAATGATGAAGATATATAATATTAAATGTTGAGTTTTGTTAAAACTATTTTTTTAACTAAAAGAGGATTACTAATATCACTTAAAGGTCTTGCTAGCACAACTTTTCTTACACTCACGATTGGTAAAATACTTCTCTCCAAATTTCCTATATTGATATGGTATTCGTGTCTGATTAGTAGAATATGTTATAAAATTATACATGACAAAATGTAGACGTTCATACCATATTTATCTATTTGTTTCCTCAGTTCGAAAAACAGTGTACGACAATCAAAGAGTGAATTTATTTGAGGTTACAAAACCTAAAAATTGCGTAAAACGTTGCGTCGGTACTTGATGAGCATTTGACAACATGTTTCAAGAAATTTAATCAAAGGTTTTTAATAAAATTGGTTTTGACAAAAACTTCTGGTATGCTTGTCGCATCCTTAACTTGGCTCAAAGTGCAATAACTCATTGTCCAAAAAAGAAGACAATTGCCATAGTGTTTCCACAACTTTCCCCCAATATGAAAGTACATAATAAAAACATTCAAGTAGGATATTTCTATAATAAATTTAAAATTTTCTCCACGTTTATGGAGAAAATATTATAATTCGAAAATCTATTTTAAAATATTACATCTTAATTATGAAAAAAATTATCCTCAAAGTATATTTGAAAATCTTTACATCTTAATTACACTGTAATATTGCTTACACGGAATTCCTTTTTGTGATTCTAGGATTCCATTCTGTAAAACAGTAATTTTCCAAATTTGGAATGATGCATAATTCCATAATAAGATGCCATTAGCGGATAATTATCGGAAACCTTTCTATTATGTGAGAATTAGGATGGTGGATTAAGTAATAAAACATTATTGTTACAAAACGATTCTACGAACGATTTGTGCAAAATAGTTCGCAGTTATTCGCTCAATGAGATGGCAGCACGGGTAATGATGAAGTAAATTAATTGAATCATAAATCCACGTGTAACTAGCATGTTGTCTGTGAATATATTGTGATAAAATACATTGTACGCACCACTGCTTCCCAAAACCCAGTCAGAATGGGAACTCATCAATATGATGCTGTTTGAATACTCATTGGGGCTGTTTGAAATGGGGCAGAATGACAACTCTAAATACTCAACAGTGAATAAAGACAAAGGTAGTAAATCATGTTTTACCAAGCACTAGTGTCCCAATATTCAATTTAATTAGAAGAACAAACTCTTTTTGTAGGACTCGTGTTGGCAGACCTATAATTCTCTTAATATGTCGTGGATTGTTAATAATTTAATTAAAAGGAATTCATTTGGCTTCCTTATAGTTTACTGATATGGTGACATATTGAAATTTTACCGTCGGACACGGTTTTTAAATTATTTATTTACATATATAATATAAATTATATATAATGTAACTTATATTTAATATAAAGTATATTTATAATATTTATATGTATGTAATATAAAATGTTCTAGACTTAATGAAAAATAGAAAAGAAAACACATATCACTCACAAATTGGACGAAACAGTTAGATGAAAGGAAATAAAAGTAGGAAGGAAATTTAAATTTTACAGAATTTTTAATACATGTATACCGAATAAATTTGGAGAGGGTATTAACGTGTGAGTCCGAGTGTGTTCAATGCCCTTCAACTTCTACAAAGAACACCCTACAAACTAATTAACACAAGTGCTGAACGTCGTAAATGAATGTAAGATTTTCTTTGGATAAGCACGCGAGTGGATGATTAAAACAAAACGTTGTATCACACTCTGCATAAAAAACAAATCTGGTACTTTGAAGATGTCTTCTGGTCAGGCAGTCGCACCCGAGTGTCGGCCGGAGCAAGCGCGCCTCTACGCCGTGGTTCGCCATCAAGCTACGCACGTGCGCTGCGAAGTGGACGCTTATCCTCCGCCTGTCCACTTCCGATGGAGTTTCAATCTGTCGGGGGAGCCTTTCGAAGTGCCTGGTTCTCGCATGAGCACCGAGACGTCATCCACTGGAGCTGTGTCTGTGCTGGTGTTCACGCCCTCGGCGGAGAGGGACTTCGGCACGTTGCTGTGTGCGGCGGCCAACGCGGCGGGGAGGCAGAAGGAACCATGCGTCTTCCATGTGGTGCCAGCGGGTGAGTGACACGCTTGCAAAAATTCTTGGCGACAATGTTCTTCCCACGGAAGGCAACTCCCATTCCGACCTTCCCAGTGCAACGCGCTGTCATAGGGGTGGAAGGGGTATCTTCACTGAGTAGCAGTAGCTAATAAACTGGAGGCTACAGAGGTAATAGAAAACTTGAAGACCGTATAGCAATCTAATAACTCAATGTTCTTTCCATGGTTCAATTCAAATACAATCTATTAGTCTTGCTACTTCTACAGAACTCGCGGTGAAAGAATAGTAAATGAGGGAGGAGTCTACAGACCACGTGAAAGTCAGACGATGTCAGTATTTTCAAATTGTCGACTCTTCCTTTCTCTACAGACACGTGGGTGTTTTACCCCTGTCAGCAGAATCCCAATGAGTATACTTTCGGATGCTGACACCTTTCATTAGCCGCTTTGTGCCGGCAGTTATTGATGTGCCAACTGTGACGGAGAAGGTTTTGATCCCTAGTCTTTGAACACCTGGAGCTGGCTTTCCCATTGATTGTAGCAGCTATCTATGAGTGCCACGACACGCTATCTGGAATGGGTGGAGCTATGCAAAGGCACCCACCGCAGAAGATGTATGATAACGCCGCGCCTTGGGTCCATTGGCTACTTCTCGTTACTATTATTTTTTTACACGACAATCCCCGCTATGTCATTTCAGGGGTTGGTCCAAATAAATAATAGTAATCTCGTTACTATTCTTTCGCAGCAGAGGACTGTAGGACACTGGAGACCTGTTACTTATGGTCGACCGAGAGTGCTCCTCCGAGAGTTCTGGAACCCATCCCGAAATGTTTGTTATACTAGACCAAGTATGCTCGTTATATTGTTCATATTCGTTTGTTATTTCATTAATAAAATGAAATGAAATAAATTCCTAAACAAAAAATATTTTCAGAGCAAAACCTCTGAAAAGAAGCCTCCCTTTTTATGCTATGAATCTTGTTATTTCTGATTATTACTAACAGTTTGTTTTCAAAACTTCATAACTGCGTAATATTTCTTGTTTTTTCTCTCGAATTTTTGATATGCAAAATGTTCACGTATTTATGTGAACACGTTCCACGAACGACTATATTACTTTGATAATATTAAGTAATTTTAAACAACTGAATTGTTCATGTTCAATTTTACTTTAGCGCTATTTTTTCTGTCATAGTACAACCATTCAATTTGTCATTGCTAGATTGCAGGCAGTACATATTTCCTCAAAGTATTACATACATCTATCATATATTTAATTCCTTTCTGTTTTGTTCTTCGTTCACAAAGTGTCTTCTTTACTCCCAGTGGCATGTCACTTTATTACGTCTCGTTACTTAGGACAACCAGAGGCGCCGCTCAACTGTTCGGTGGCGAATCGTTCTTCTGACTCTCTGGAGTTGGAATGTGAAATGGGCTTCGACGGTGGCGCTCGTCAGCACTTTCTTCTGGAGGCTTATGACGAAAGCCGAGGAACACTGGTCGCCAATGTCACGGCAAAGGTACCGCACTTCCTCTTGACTGGTCTTCGCGCTGGCAGTCGTCTCAAGCTGCTGGTTTGGGCAGCGAACGCTCGAGGGCGAAGTGATCCATTGGCAGTGACCGGGTCAACGCTGCGCGCAGCCGAGAAGCATACGGGTAAGTGTTAAAGGAAAAGAAAAAGAAAAACAACTAATTTTGAGCAAACCGCAAGGGAAACATTCAAGTATTACGTAATAATAAAACTGGCCAATTTTAACCCCTCTCCCTGTAAGCACGTGTAAGATTTTTTCTACCCCCTTGGAATATTACATAATATTTTTAAATACCCCCCTTTTTTATTTATAATAATATTTTGTTATTTCAGTTCTTATATATTTCTCAAAATCTTCTTTATAATTCGATTTCAAGTGTTTCCAAATGGTATTTACAGCTTTTTGGACATCCGCGGATTTTTTTTACCGGGATAACACTTTTTGAATACATTAAATAATTTCAATTGTAAATTTCCCTTGTTAGAACTCCTTTTGATAATATAATTTGAAACACTAATGTCGATAGTTTTAAAAATCGCCAGAAGACATAATTTTGCTCACATGTTTTCCTAAATACACCCTGAACTAAACTGAAGGAAACAAAAACGAGGAAATTACTTCAAGTTCAAATTCGTCATATATGTTGATGAAAAAAATGGGTTTCTTAGAATAACTATATTTTGACAAAAGTCACAGTTTAGAGACATAAATTCTTTGTTGTCGTCAATTACCGTGTTATTTTCTTTTCTACCATTGATAAAAGCATCTGCGAGGGAAAAGTCCTAATCCTTTAGAACTATTACAGGTAGAAAAGGTCATTATACGAGAACAATAAAAAAGAATCTTTATATAACGAAGTTCGGAGTTTACAACCTTCTCGTATAAAAATTCCAAAAATAGTTGTTGTATTTTTATTCTTACGCAAGATTATTCTGACGCGCCCCCTCCCTCTTCACAAGTAAGTGTAAGATTTTGCGGACCCATCCCTCTCCCCTTTTATGCTTACGTAATACTTGAATATCCCCTAGGTATTATACCGGTTTGTTTGATATCCTGTCGAGATCCGGCTTCCGTAACGGCATATTTGCGCAATCTCTGTCGCTAATTAAAGGCGAGATTTGCTCTCGGCACCTTGGGATTAGTATGAGAATAAGACATCCAGACCGCATCAGCTGACACACGGAATGCGCTACGGTGGTGGCAGAAAACGAGAGAAAATCGTAGTTTACGCTGTCGCCACGACCCTCGACAGCGCCACTTGCTTACTGGCTGGGTTATTTACAACCGGGGCGCGCATTATGACTATTTTGTGAAGGCTCGTTGTGTTAGCATTTAATCATATTCCTTGCATACAAATAATCTACTAATATGTTATTGATAATTAACGAATACATTTCGTTAACAGTGAGTAGGAAGGCGTTTGTTCTTCCTATCATAGGTCAAGTAAAAGAATCCCGATAATGATTCTGATGGAAACGAGTGTTTATAAAATTCTGTAACTAAATAAATACTAGGTAGGGGCAATCCGATCGCCAGGGGAGTGTGAGGCAATCTCCATTGTTGTCTCTACGTGATCAATTTACGTACAATATTTTAAAGAAATATAACAATGTTTTCGAATATTGTCAAAATGCGTTAATTAAAAAGTTTGTATTATTAACCCCAAAAGCATTTCGACATCATAAATATATTTACTACAGTTTTATTTCCAACAGTATCTCATAAAGCGGGCAAACGCTATTATTCAGCGATATAGATATTATAGCAATAAACAGCAATAACATATAGCCTCCATACAAGTTGGAATAATAATGTCACATTATGTTATTAAAACGACGATGATGTATTGATAGATTGTGTTTCATTTCTTCGTATTAGTATAATGAGTATATTTGCTGAATACTCCCCCAAACAAACTCAAACACCACGAGTTTGGCTTATGAAATATAGCCATTAGAAACAAGTACAAGAGACAGAGTTCAAGTACAAGAGACAATATTCAACATAACTGTTATAAAAGTAAAGTAGCGGGACATGATCATGGTCTTATCAATTGTAAATCATAATTTATATTGTTAAGCGCCTCGCTTACCTCCGCTCAACCGGCAAGGCGGTAGCAAAAAGAAATATTTCGATATATTTTGGAGAAGAGGACCAAAAATCACTGAGCAGTTCCTGACCGTTATGCAGAGTAATAATGACCTAAAATTTATCCTCTCTCAGAATATATTTTTAAAAGTCATGAAAACTTCGCCCTGATGTCCCAAAATCGGGGGAAATAAACTGTGGTCAGAACATTACAACGGAATGTGCTGACAGGTAGACTGGCGCATCATCAGTTTGATCATGAGTGACTCGAGCAAAAACAAATTTACAATTATAAACAAATTCTCTTTTGTCTCTGACATCAACTCAGCGCATAGAGACACGAGCGTAAAATGTCGTTCTACAATAGTTCAGAATTACATTTACTTAAGTTATAAACTACTACACAATTAAGAAAAGTGTCACAAAACCATTGAAAAGTGTCTGAATTTCCTAGCGCTCTTATACACGACCATACACGTTGGATATAATACAAAAAAAACATACTTTTCGCCTTGAGAATAACAGTTCTTACAACTTGTCTTAATACTTCTTGACATAAAATTAGAAGTATTTTACTACGAGAACTATCTCCACGAGTAGAGTGTCGTGCATTAAACTATAGTTCTTACGACTGCTCTGAACTCCAGAAAATAAGAACAAAATAAAACAGAAACGACAATAGTTCGAGACTTGCGAGGGCGAATTTCAGTCTAAGAAATGCTGCATTATCTTGATCGTAAAACAGTACTCTTTCCCTGTCGTTGACAAAATAATAGTCGCGTATTTTCTCTCACACGTTCGCTCTCGTGATTTCTGATCAAGTGGCTGAGAGCTCTCGCTTTCGTTCGGTGCGGGTCACGCCGAGGATCGTCACAGTCAGCTGGCGCTCGGACGATGTCACAAATTCGTAGTACTCGCATGCACAACACTTAACGCCGAATTATAATGTATGTCTGCGCGCGCAATACAAATGGCGTGTGAGGAATGAACAATTACTCACAACATCAAAAGAAAAATATGTGCTCCAAAAATTTCAGTGTTGATTATCCGTTATGTTTCACGATTGGGTCAGTAAAACATAATTATATGCATAGCCAACACTTCATAAATCTGATTGAGAAAAACAACACATCGATAAATAATTTTTGTCTTCGAAACGTGTTTACATACTAATATTGCAAAAAATTTCAAAATTCTCTCCCGGCATGTTAGGTCACAATATGAAGGACTCGGGAGTAAAAGATGTCAATCCACACACAACAACATATGATACAATAACAATTAATGTTTTCTTATTTATTTTAAGTGTTTTAGATTAAATAGATTCATTTTGTAAGAATACAATGTTTACTGAAACAAACAATAGTCAGTATGTAAGTTTTAGGCACATCAGACATATTACACGAACTAAAAGAAAAACTAGTGTACGCAAATATTTAAGGTTCAACATGTTTGTCATGAAAAGATTGAATGTGTCATGATCCACCAAAGAAAACTACATAATGTATTTCTACTTTTTATTCAAATTGTTCATTCCTTTGTTCCTTGTAATCATGAGAAACAAATTTTATCAAAAAAAGATGCATAGCGGAGAGAAATCCATTTCAGGCAACCAATAAAGCATTTAAAACAAGTCCTCTTTTTGCATGGACCCGTTTTTTACTACAATCCTATAGGTGCATCCTCCATACAGGATAACTTCAAGTTGCTGTTTGTAAGTTATATTATGCAATAGATCTATATTTTCAGGCCATCTTCTGTTCAGTATAGTCCAGTACAACCCCAACGGTCATCATTATGACTGATCTACATGTAATGTTAAGAATGGTAACCCCAACTACTATTACTCTTTGACATGATACCGTCTTGATCAACTAAATACTCAATAAAGGATATTGAGTGATATACGACCGTAACTTTCTCTTCACGTACGTGAAGAAAATACTGCAGAGAACTATTAACTGCAACAATTAACTGTAGAGAAAAGTTCCCACCTTAGACAGCAAGCTTTTTATTTATGGTTAACACATTTTACACGAATTGGATTACATGAAATTGTTTTAGCGCATACGCCATACATGCAATCTTTTAAATTATTCCTTTAATTTAATAGTTTCACAACAGTTAGCCACTGATTTTTATGTGAGAATCATTATTTTTTTTCAATTTTCGTTGGTTTCTGTTTCACAGTCGAACCCTTCATATATCTATATCAGTCAACCCTGACCGGTATCGGGCGTACGTTTTTCTTGTAACACACCTTACTCGTTTACATACGAAACACGTGATTATATCTTCATTAGTTCGTGAGATGTGTCAAGAACTTAAAAAGTTGTGTTTTACCTTAAATCACTCCTTTAAAACTGATATTTTGTAAAATATTTTCTTGATGAGCCTTTACAATACAAATATAACATCCTGTCAAAATTTCAAGACCCTATAATATTTTTCTCTCTGCTTTCATGAAAGATTACCTTATATCACTATCTGTCCCTGAGATAAAGTAATATACCACGTCGTTAGCGTGATCGATTAAACCTCAAAATATTTGCTTCACCTGAATATTTGCCTAAAACCTGAAAAGCTTGTGTAATTTTATTTAGTGGGGGGAGTGAAGAGAGAAGAAGAGAAAGAATATATAAGAAGAGGAGTGGATCCCTCTCTCATTAAATTGAGCTTTGGCAAACTTAAACCAAGTCGACGGGGAGTCTTTCCAAAAGGGTGGAAGCTAGAAACTCATCCCGGTCGGATTTTGGGAGTTAGTAGCGAGAAGTTGCACGTTTACGATTGACATTGTGAAATTGTAGTAAATTTACTCGTATGAATTGAAATGACAAGTGACAAACTACGTAGCAACACAATAATAAATAAATAACAAGTGACAAATTATATAGCACAGAAAATGTAATGAGAATAAGCTGAAAATATAACTTATATTAACATTAATTAAAGTGAGAAAAACTACCTTGTGAGAGCGAAAAATTTTTATATTAGGAATTCTATTCCAACTGGACAAAAATTTCGTGAAGTCACAATTCAGGGTTCATAATTCGATAACACGTTCAGTGAGTGAATTATGGCAAAATTGATTACGTAAAGTAAGAAGTGCGTGTTTTTACGCGGAAAAAGAGGGTCACCATAAAAAACTGATTTTATTGAATCAGAAGATTGCGTTATTCAGATCAAGTCGGGAGTAAACAGATTGTAATATTTTTTTGTGGGGGGAGTGAGAAGAGGAGAAGTGGAGAAAGAATATATATCCCCGTTCCACAAATAAATATACTAAAAGGTTGTGAAGTTTCAAGAAGTGAACAGGACTGGTTTATTTCCGTAATATGACAAAGGTCAGTAGAAATAGTTACAGTATGCCCAATGACAGCAGGGGGCACGCGAATTGCAAAAGTCCGTGATCCTTCTTGAAGAGAACTGCTGTTTGTTAGAAGTGTTAACTCACGAGTTCGGCGTCGGTAGCAAAGTCTTGATCACTATGAGCTGAGAGCGGAGACGTGATATCACACTGACGCTAGTTGAGTGCACACTGATACTAGCTGAGTCTGGTAGCGCACTGACATGAGCTGAGTCTGGTAGCGCACTGACATGAGCTGAGAGCGGTAGCGCACTGACATGAGCTGAGAGCGGTAGCGCACTGACACGAGGTGAGTCAGGTAGCGTGCTGGTATGTATAGAGAATCAACAGCGTATCACTCTTGGTGACGGTATCGTTTGTTCATAACATACGCGATACGCCGGATTTTGACATGCGTTCTCTGAGTGTATGTAGGAGTAAGTGATTGCGGCTCCTACACTTGAATATTTGCCTAAAACAAAAAAAACGTTTCTATTTATTTACGAACCATATTAAAAGAAAAAATCGTGACATCTCAGTTCGTGAAATATGATGAAAAAACAAAATTTCGAAAAGTCTCATTATAACCCTATATTCCTCTTTAAATAAGATTTTCAATAAATCCTTGTCTAATGATCTTATAATGTACGTAAATAGCATACCATCTAAATTTCAAATTTTTATCTCTAATACCTAGTTTTCTTTAGCTGCGGTCATGTATGAGTGAGACAATAAGTCAGTCAGTCGGTCATTCAAAAGTCACGCAGGACAACGCCGCTTATGTTGTTAGATGAATAAACAATCGCATGATAATCAATACTTCGGCCTCATTTACCGATAATAGCTGAGAAAACACAACTAAAAGACTGGTATGCGACAATACTTCAATAACATTGTTAAGAAACATTGAAAATGTTTAAGTGGTATTTTAAAAAATAATAACAATTTTCAATATTACATTAAAATGTAAAAGTTACTGGAAAATTTCATCGTAAAAGGGATTAGATTTAGTAATATTAAAATTCGTGTCGGTGAATAACATGATTCTAACAAGATAGGGTTTTCGGTACAAAGCAGGGGACATGAAAGGATAGAGTAGGAGAAAGAAGAAAGGAACCCACACCTATATGATTCCTTTGTCAATAAAGAATCACCCTGAATGGACACGGGAAATCAGTCCAATTAATCAGCCTAACAAGCCGGCTTGACATAACGACCTTGTTCAGGACGGCGAAACCGCGCTTCAGTTCACATTCGTCCACGCGGACTTCCGAATTTCAGACACGAATTTAACCAACTCACCAATCATCGAGGTTGGCAGTTATGGGGGAGGATTGTCTCGCGTATAGTACACTACGTTTCTTTCCCTTTCAATAACAAAATGAATAGAGTTCTTGATAAAGGAGGGGTTTACGGGAAACAGTTTCCCCCTCTCCGAATACATCGACTGGATTTTAAGTATTAAAAAAAAAATATAACCTGACTTACGGTCACCACTCTTGAGCATGCTGTGAGTAAAGGATTGAGAAGGGTCTGTAATGAGTGAAGAATGCTACAGCAGAATTTAAGAAATTTCTTAAATTTTACATACCGCTTTAATTTCCCGTTATTTCATTGCGTACTTTTGTGGCTAGTCAAGTTATAAAACTTTATTACTTTGTTATTATTTTTGTTTTGAATATATTTTTACAAAAGTAAGTAACCTATAATCATTCTGAGTGAATGAATTTGAACAGACTAATACACAAAAGTCGGATATAGAAAGCTAATATAGAGATCTCCAATCATAGAGATCTTCTCCAACTCATAAAAACATCAGTTCTCGATTTTATTTTTTATTTTTTTCAATATAAGAAGGTGTCCTATAATTATCCCTCCATTTACTCAACCTCGAAACGTTTTCACAGATTGTTTGTTTATTTACACACAAAGTATATTGCAAGGCAAAATTGGCGGGTCACTTACTTCATCTCACTATAGCTATAATGTTTTCAAATGTGTCAATGTGCACACAAGAAACCAAAATTCTAAAATGAGGTGACAGTCAGACTGTTATAAACACAAAATATAAAAGAAAGCGGACCAACCGAGTAGTCACAAACACAAACAGTCGCCTAGTACAAATTGGTATAAACATAATGTATTTTTTAGTATATGATTATATTTCTGTTATTTAATGTCTATACGTGCTAATCATTTATATAAATGAATGTACTGAATAGGTGGACACGTGAAAGTTAGACAATACAATCTGTAGCTTTCGAAATTTATTTTATAATATAGAAAAATTGTATGTTACTGTTGCTGAAAACCACTCATAAAAGAAAGAAAGTACAAGATGGAATTGCAACTTCCCATCTGTTGATGTACTTCGAAATTTTAACTCTCAACTTCCGAGTACATACTCACGGAGGAGTTTTTGCAACGTCAACAACCAGATCAGGCCAGGTGGATGTTGCGTACGAACTTGGGAGTCGAGGCGGGTGGTGCAGTGGATAGCACACCAGCGACCACAGCCGAAAGTCCCGGGTTCGAGTCCCGGTCCGTCGTAATTTTCACCTGGCTGTTGATGTTGCATACTTAGAAATTTGCTTGCGGAGATGAATAAGTTAAGGCAGGACCATGTCTCCAAGTCACGCCAGAGGTCTGAACTCAGTTTTCGTAGAATTCGTAACTCTGAAATGAAACTGACTCGGAGAGTTGTAAAAAGAATGTGAGATGACATTAAACATTTTTTATGCAAAATTTCACACTAGTCAGTCACAAGATTCGAACATTTTCACTCCACATCTCGTCAATGTTTACGTAGTAATTGAATAGAAAATTTGGAATGCCATCGTGGCGACCTGTCCAAGATAGAAATCATGTCATGTAGAAATATTCAGTGACGCTGCAGTAGGTCCACACATTAGTGATTGTTTAAAATTTCAAAATAGGCTTAAATAATACATGAACTTTGAAGTATTCACGAAAGGGGACGTGTGGTGAACGGGCTCGAAATGGACTTACCAATATGCTTATGTGATGTGTAGTCATTTGCGATCTACATGCACATCCCGCGTGACACAGATGGAAGCAACCTTAATATGCTTTTCTGGTCAAGAAGAGGGAGATTGTAGAGCAAAATTAAACGCGTTCACAAAAGATATCCTAGTCCGGGTTTTTCTCCGTTTTTCCTTCGAGTAGAGGCAGAGTTTTTATACAGCTCTCTAGGCTCTTGTCTAGGGGTGGCATCTATTGAAATAATAAATTCAGAGTTATTTTAATAATTACGATATATTAACAATATTTTACTAATAATCTATCGTTTATAATAATACGTACTCGTGAAATAACTTTTTTGTGTTTTATTAAATATAAATATGTTAGTATTCTGTTAATATTATAACGTGTACCGAACTATTTTTATGTTAGGAGTGTGCTGAAATGTTAAATCCGCCTCTGCCTTAGGGCACTTAGTCGATATTGATTGAATGGTTCCTTTCTTGCATACGGAGACTAAATTAGCTTATTATCCTCCATGTGGCCATACGCAGTTAGTAACTGCTTTTTTTACAATAAATTTATTATTATTAATAAGCAATGTACTGTTATTTTGGAGTGCCTGTATAACTAAAGACTGATTTGAAATATTTTTATTAATTTTCCACTCCATAACTTTTTTGCAACCATTTTAGTGTGGACCTATTTATCAATTTTACCATTTTTACTGTTATACACTTTCTGAAGAATTTTTTTACAGAACGTTTTTACATAATTTTTTCCTTTTTTGCAGAACAGGAAGCAAGTCAAAGTCCACACTGAAAGAAATATATCAATTTATTCCGATTGGAGGCTAATCTAGATGGATGTAACTGTTTTTACGGATCTTATAAATATTGATATTTAGTTCTAGATTGTTTTACCCTAACATTTGGGGAAATAATTCAATTATTGAAGCATTATTGAAGTGAACATATTCCCGTATTGTAGGATGCAGAAGAACGTATGAAGTACTACCTAACAGACATCGCTGCAAAACTGAAATTTCAGTTGAGTTTTCATCATAGCCAACACAAGCTTTCATTTCGCGTTTCGTAGCGAATTGAAATCGCCGTAAATTTGTCGCATGTTTCAATTCTATACACAGAGAGAAACGAGAGTATAATTCAAACATAAATCATAAGTCAAAAGTAACAACATACACGCGTTTTCTCGAGTGACATATGTTGACATTTCCGCTCTTTTCTCTCGTAAACACAGTATCGCGTAATCACAGTAGAAATCAGCGCGCTCAGCACGCGTCTGCATAAGGTTGAAACCCCACCTCAATTTTAACTTTACGCAGACTCATTAGTGCCGTACTGGATTAACCAGATTTCTTTTGAGTATGTAACTATCAAGAGAACACTAAATGCAAAGACAATACAATATGAAGTTACTGTTGACTGATTTTGTAGTGTATTAAATCAAACTTATACAGATACCTACAGAATGATAATNATTTATTGTCAAAAAACAGTACAAACTGCGTATGACCACGTGGAGGAAAAAAAACTAATTTACTCTCCGGAAGCAAGCAAGGGACCATCCCATCAATTCCGATCAAGGGCCCTAAGGCAGAGGCGGATTCAAAAATTTCAGCAAAAGTTCCTTAATAAGATAAAAAGTTAGCTGCGAGTTATAATACATATATAATGTCTCGATATGTTCGTAATTTAACGCAAATATGTTTGTAAATTTACATGTACAAGTTATTATCGAACTATAGATTATTCTGAGTATAGTGTTT